>PVJC01012460.1:0-39640 GCA_004026665.1 Murina feae
CACAAAACACTGGGGGGTAGGGGAGGTGGGGGGAAGGGCAGGGGGAAAAAGAGATATATGTACTAATCTTTGTAAATTATATAATTGTCTAACCACTATGATGTGTACCTGAAACTAATATAAAGTATTTTTAATGTCAAATGTAATTAGAAAATAAAAGCCTAAAAAAAAAAAAATACGGGCATAGGACCTAAATAGACACTTTACGAAAGAGGACATACAGAAGACTGAGAGACATATGAAAGCATGCTCAAAGTCACTAATCATCCAAGAGATGCAAATCAAAACAACAATGAGGTATCATCTCACACCTGTCAGAGTGGCTATCATCAACAAATCAACAAACGACAAGTGCTAGAGAAGATGCCGAGAAAAAGGAACCCTTTTTCTTTGAGAATGCCGATTGGTTCAGTCACTGTGGAAAACAGTATGGAGAGTCCTCAAAAAATTAAAAATGGAACTCCCATTCGACCCAGTAATCCCACGTCTGGAATCCCAAGAAACCAGAAACACGAATCAGAAAGGATATATGCATCCCTATGTTCATAGCAGCACAATTTATAATAGCTAAGATTTGGAAACAGCCTAAGTGCCCATCAGCAGATGAATGGATTAGAAAGCTGTGGTACATCTACACAGTGGAATACTGTACTGCTATAAAAAAGAAGGAGTTTTTACTATTTGCAACAGCATGGATGGACCTGGAGAGCATTACGCTAAGCGAAATAAACCAGTCGGAGAAAGATAAATATTACATGATCTCACTCACATGTGGGATATAATGAATAATATAAATGATGAACAAAAATAGATCCAGAGATTAAGAAACACTGAACAGACTGTCCAGCCTCAGAGAGAAGGCTGGGGGAGGGGGGTGGGGTACGAGATCAACAGAAGGACTTATATGCATGCATATTAGCATAACAAATGGACCCGAAGGCTGGGGCGGTAGGAGCTTGTCCTGGGGGGTGGGAGTGGCAGGAAGAGGGGGTCAATCAGAGAAAAAGGAGACACATATAATACTTTAAACAATAAAAAGAAAAAGAAAAAGAAAGAGAATCATTGACTGGCTGCCTCTTGCACACCCCACCCTGGGGATCGAGCCTGCAATGTAAGCATGTACCCTGACCAGGAATCAATCTGTGATCTTCATAGGTGGACACTCATCCACTGAGTTACACTGGCCAGACTGTTTTTACATATTTAAAGGGCTATGCAGTGAAAGATTTGGGTGAACTGGAAGGGCAGAATCCAGCCAGTGGGGAGAAGTTACAGGGAGAGTACTGTGAGTTCAATATACAGAGGGAAATTCTAGTAATAAGAACTGTCTCAAAAGGTAGTGAGCATGCATTTATTTCTAATCACTGAGAAGTGCTGAGGACAAAATAGTTAGTGAAGAATGTGTGGTTCCAGGCCTGACGACATCTACAATCCAGTGAGGGAGACAGAAATTGGTCAGATAATCACACACAGATAAATGCGAATCATAAAGTATAGCAAGTAGCTCCTAGATTTTTGACTGGGAGAAACAGGAGACAGTGAATAGACAGAGAGGATTGGTGCTCATAGGATCTCAACTAAGTGACTTATGGTCTATCCTGGTTCATTGCTAGATATGTGCTTCAGGTAGTACTTCAGTGAGAAGAATAGAAAAGACTTGCCTTGGAGGGCAAAGTGAATTCCAACATTGTAGGATTCTAAAATGGACCTTCTAAGGAACCACAACAGGTCAACAGGCTAACCAGGTGCTGTTGATCTCTTGCCGGGATAGAGGAGCTTGGGTGAACTCACATGAATTCATAGACTTGAGAACTTAAAGACTTGAAATAATTGGTTTGGGAGAGGTAAAGACCCTCTAAAATCTGTACATATTCTGAAAAGTTTCTGAAAATTCCGAAAAGTTTTCTCACTAAGTTCTTAAAAAAAACACACAAATTCCCTTTGCCCAAGAAAACGGCCAGGAAAGAAATCATAAAAACTCTCTTTTCAGTTCTTCCAATGTCTAAATATATCAATATACAAAACATGGTAATTTTATGAGTGAAATAAGTTATACATAATGCATTCTTATGTTACTAAACGAACAGCATGACTTTATATCTGCAAAGGGCACTAAAAATAAGCTTTGTGCACATTTCAATACCCTGCCCCCAAATTTTCTTTGAAGAAAAAAAATTTTTTGTTCTGTAGCTTAAAATTTCTGAAAAATCTATGTATCTAGTCTGTTCCTTTTGTTCTCATTGCCTTTTAGCTTGTGTTCTATTCCTGCAAAGTTTATGGGTATGACATTAACTTCTTTTAGTCTAACAGATATATAAGGTTTAACTCTATATAATGCCTCACATTTATCTGCTAGTGTGTCTAAAGAACTAAAGATTGGGGATGAGCGTTCTGTCAAAGGTTTTAGCCAAAGTGAGCTGCTTCATTTCTTCTCAACTTTGGTTTCCATGGGGACCTGCCAGGCACACTGATATGCAGCAAGTTTATCCAAAGGACTCAAGAACCATAGAACTAGAGAGTAATTTGTCTTCATGACATTCCCGGGAGGCATTCAGGCAAAAAGTCTGTAACAACTATGGGGCATTGGCAAGAGAATTAGCTTGGAGTCTGGACAGAGTGGTTGGGCACTAAGAGCTTTGGGTCTGCCACTAACTCCATGAGACTATGGGCAGGTCACTCACCTTCTTTGACCTTCCTTCTGTTTCCTGAAGGTTGAGTGTATTGGACAAAATCTCCATAGTCCTCATAGGGTCTAACATTCTATGAACCCATTGTCCTGACCCTACATTCCACGGTATTGCTCAAAGGTTTGATCTAAGGTTATAAAATGGACTAATGGGAGAGTTGAGCTTTCTTGTTGCTGAATGGCACTGCAGTCTTTTGGATAAACATGTTTATCTATGTAAACATACTGGGCAATCTTGGTTTACCATGGGAAGGAGCTAAAATTAACCTGGGGACAAGCAGGATTGAGGGAAGAGAGTACCTTCTTTGGGCCATGGCACTAATAATCTTAATACCTGCTTTAGGCTGTGTCACCTTGCTATCTCGTGGGGAGGAGAATTGGAGAAGGAATGGTCCCTCAGTTTCTGATACTGGTTTCTTTTGTTGTTATTGTTGTTGTTGTTGTTGTTTGCTTGTTTTGTTTTCTGGTTTATCTCCTTCAAAAGCCTTCCCTTGAATATCTGGCTTAGTCTGTAACCACCCACCTTGATACTGGCTTCAAGTTCTTGACCAGTGTAATAATGATTGGCTAACTCTCCCCTGCTCTGGTGATGGAGAGGGGCTGAGAATCTGGGTGACACTTCTGTCCTAGTGGCACAGGAGACCTTGGGATTCCTTTGTCCTTCCAAAAATGACTCCAAAGAGGCTGCCAGGGAGTCTGGCCTTATTTTGTCTCCTGACTGGTTGGCAGACCCGAGAGGCTGAGATGAACATCTGAATTGAGGAGTGCTTAATGCTGATTCAAAACTTAAGTTGTGTTCTGGAACTACCCTGCATCTATAAACTTTCGGGTGGATTTCAATCAATATGTGAAATGTGCATATGTGCTCTTTCAAAAATGACTAATTTCTGTCATAACCACACTATTTTCTTTCTTGCCTCTCACATTCTAACACCACTAGGGTGGTTCTATTTATTGTCAATAATGGCACTTCTTAGATTTCTTAGATCTGAAAATGAAAACAAATGCCTTAGTTTGGATATGCAGCAACGGGGGTTATCATGCACATAGAAAGTAATTCTGAAAAATTGGAAATAACCTAAACTTCCATCAATGTAGCATTGGTTAAATAATTTATGGTGATTTATACATGAAATATAAGACAGCATTTAAAATGAATACATGTACATAGATATTTATTGATAAGAAAAATTATTCTAGTATTGAAACAAGTAGGTTAAAACCAAATGTAATAGGTTATCCCATTTTTGCAAAAAAAAAGTTCAAATTATAGGCACTGAAAAATGTCTATAAGTGAGGACTTACATAGGCATCTATATTTGAGGGAAGAGAAGAATTTCTGGTGTCCAAGTGATCTGGATACAGATGTTAATATTTTTATTGCATCATTTAGATATTGTCACCTTGATTTCTGAGGCTTTGTAGTTGCCCGTGCATAAAATTTGGAGCAGTGGCTAATTGTGGGTGATGGAATTGTGGATAATTGTGTTATGCTCACCAGATTGAGTTTTTTCCACAATGAACTTTTTTTTTGCCTCTGTGATAAAATTGCAGAAATTAACAAAAGAAATTCAGGAGAATGTTCTTTGTTTGGGATGTGTTGGTTGAAATTAATTTGAACTTTATTTCTAGTTCAAACTGCTTCTATCTACTTCCTCCCCTAACTCGTTTTTGGCTCTAAATTCTTTATATTCCATTATTTTGCATAATTGTGTCCGTTTTCAAACAATGGAGAGGTCTTGGCATGTGGTAGATTGGGCAAAACCTTCCAAAAGAAAAGTGGTTCCTTCTCCATTTGGGTGGATAATGCTGACCTCTTGGCAATTTGGCTCATCTGTGGTGGAGCAAACATGGTCTGGGAAGACAGAGGAGAAACCGGAAGTCACCAGAAAAGGAAGTCAGTTGATATGTGGAGATTTAATCACCAGTTTGTTTAGATTCCCAAGTGAATTACTGTTCTCAATTCTTCACATCATTCAAGGGGAATTATTCATCAACATCCTTGCTGTGGCCTAATGGTGGGTGGAATATACTTCTTGCCCCTTAACTTTGCGTTTGGCTAAGGAGAATATTAATGGAGGGACATGACAGAGGCTTGAAAAAAGCCTGTCATTCAGCCTTTATGGTTCATCAGTGAACTGCCATGACAAGAAATTTCTCCAGGCAACTGTTGCCCAATCAGAGTAAGCAGCAGAATAAACACACTTGCCTACAGCCTAATCTACTGCTGGGAGCCATGTATAGCTGACCTGCAGCCTGAACTAGAGCTCTGCAGCCTAGCCCACCCAGGCCAGCCAAGCCACAGTCCATCTTGCAGACTCATGAGTCTGAGACTAAATCCTTTTTTAAGCCACAAAGTCATGGGATGGTTTTTATGTAGCCTTATCAAGGCAATAGCTGACAGATACACGGATCTATCCGATGAGCAGACTCTCTGAGTCCCTCCTGGATAAAGGGATTTCTGGCTGCACAATAGGTATGGAAAAACTCTCCAGAAACATCATGATAGTAACCTGGGGAGGAAAAGAATATGGTCAACCTGAATTCCCATCTTTGCTAACCTACTGCCACTAATTTTTCATTCAGAGCAAATGCAGCTTTCCCTACCTGTTTATAAGTACGTCCCAGCATCATGCCTTACCCTGTTCAGCTCAGTGGAGAGAGCATCAGCCTGCAGACTGAAGGGTCCTGGGTTTGATTCCATTGGAGGGCACATGCCAGGTTGCAGGCTTGATCCCCAGTAGGGGGTGTGCAGGAGGCAGCTGATCAATGATTCTCTCTCATCATTGATATTTCTATCTCTCTCCTTCTCTCTTTCTCTCTGAAATCAATGCAAATATATATATTTTTAAAAAATACATCCCAGCATCATCTGAGCCCTTTAAATGAAGAATTGCATGGCTGACATCCTAGCTCTAAGTCCACAATCATTCAGTTTGCTGTCAATGTCTTGACTAGTCAGTGAGTCATTATGAACAGTTTACAAGCCAGGAAGTCCAGACCATACCACTGACTCTGGATTTTCTGTCAACACCATTGTTTTCCATAAAATCTCTTTCCTTTCATTTTAGCTTTGCTCTAAATATGAAAGCCAGCAGGCTGATGGACAAGTCAGAAGTCTAGGTAGAGAAGGGTAGTGGAAAACTCAGAGCAGAGATATCGGATGGTATTACTTTCTGCCCCATAACTTTGCAATCTGGGAAGTTTCCTTGAAGCCATGATTGTGTTTAGATTCCCAGGTACAAGCACGTCCAGATCCACCTTCTCCTGCTGTGGTTGGCGAGAAATGAAGAACTCTTGGGTGCTTGCCTCAAGTACAGTCAATCGTTACTGTCCGTAGATGGCTACCGCACAGGCCTGGGGCGGTGCTCTTGAGAAACAGCCTCAGAGTTGTGAGTGCATAGGGGTCATCTGGCAGCTTCCTGTGACAATGAAGGCCTCAACCTAGAAGCAGTAGAACTGGTAGCCCCAGCAGCAAGAGGTCCCTCTCACTGGCACTCAATGGTATGCGTAATTCCCACCTTGCCTATCTTCCATGCAGGGTTCTCACTAAGAGTGGATTCAATTTATGGGCAAATTTTTTAAATCAATGGACTTTTAGACATCATAAAAGTAATCCATTGTCAGTGTAGGTAGTTGTAAAAAATACAGAAAGGTACAAACGAGAAAACAAAACCGTCACTGCTAGTGTGTTGTTGTTACCTGACCTCACAAGGAAGCTGGTGCTTGGCATAACTGTTCATTTAATTTCAGAACTTTGTAGAAAGTATTTTCCTTTGACTGAACATTAGTTCATCGTGACCTATTTCGCTCTTCCATTACTGATGGGTGATTACTTTTCCTCCAATTTTTGCTATCATAAATACTGCTGTGATGAGAACTTTTTCTTAAGAGTATTTTCCTACAAGGGAGTGGGAGTTACTTTTAAAAGTCCTCATGTTGTCTAGTGGAATATCAGACACACTGTTGGTAAATAAATTAATGTTAAATTTTTGATAAGCACTGTGATGATTAAATGGTTTATACCTTTTGACTGTTAAATTATTTAAGTTTCTAGGAAATAATTGGAAATATTACCACAAATCTATGCTCAACATTTTCTTTGCAACATTTTATTTTTAATAATAGCAAAAGATGGAAAAGAGAAATTCCCTGTGTCAGGAAATTAGTGAAATAAATGATAGTATATTCTTCTGTGAAAATAATACTTATGAGGGTTTTAAATAATAACAGAAAATGTTGATTGTAAATGTGAAATAAACCAAATTGTAAGCGTTGTATGAGTTTGACTGTGAAAAAAAAACATGCACTCTTCCAAATATCAGTGCAAAATTGACTTTTTCCTTCTTCTTCTCTACCTTTTAACATTAATATATTACTTTTATAATTGGGAAAAAGAGTGTGTTGTTGTTCTTTATACTCACATCTTAGACATGAGGTCACTTCCAGGGAAGGAAGGTATGACTGGCCTGTGTGGGTTCCGTTTCCTTCCTAACGAGAAACAGTGAGAGCGTGGTCTCAGTCAGTGCTCCTGCCCCTTTGAACAAAATCAATGCCTTGTTTTGCTTGGCTTCACATCATTTGACCTCTGGTTTGGTTTTCCTGAGTGCATTTTCCCCAAATTTAATTTTTCTAGCTTTCAGACATTTTGATGCTTTCTTCAGAATGAATAAAAGCTCCTATATTGGGTCTAACCCACCCCAACCCCTAATTTGTCTCTCGGTTTTGTTTTTCTTTCAAATCTCAGGTGAAGTAATTTTTCAAGTTAGGCGTATATATTTATATATCTTTGATATGTGTACACACATATCAACTTTGTTAAGTTATAGTTTACACATCGTACAATTCATCCATTTAAAACACACAATTCAATTTTTTTAAAGTATATTCTCAGAGCTGTGCAGCCATCATGATATTCAATTTTAGAATGTTTTTATCACCTCGAAAAGAAACCCTGAATCCTTTAGTAGTCACTCCCAACTTTCTCCAATGTACTCATCCACCCCACTCTGGGTAACTCACTCATCCAGTTTCTATCTCTATACATACGCTTATTTGGGACACTTCATATAAATTAAATCAGACAATATGTTGCTTTTATGACTGGCTTCTTTGACTCAATATGTTTTCAAGGTTCATCCATGTTGTAGCATGTATCAGTACTTCATTCCTTTTTGTTACCAAATAGTGTTCTATTGTGTAGATTTACCACATTTTATTTATCCATCAGTTGACAAACATTTACACTGTTTCTACTTTTTGGCCATTATGAGCAATGCTGCCCAGAACATTATGTGCTAGTTTTTATGTGAATATGCATTTTTGTTTCTGTTGAGTCTACTCCTAGGAATAAAATTGCTGGTTCACATGACAACTTTATATTTAACCTTTTGAAGAACTGCTGGCCTGTTTACCAAAGTAATAGCACCATTTTATATTCCTACCAGTAATGTTGGAGGTTCTGATTTCTCCATATTGTTGCCAATATCATTATCTATCTTTTTGTTATAACTATCTTAGTGGGTGTGCAATATTATCTTGTGATTTTGAGTTTCATTTTTCTTTTTCTTTTTTTTTAAATATTTTTAATGATTTCAGAGGGGGAGAGAGAGAGAGATAGAAACATCAATGATGAGAGAGAATCATTGATCGGCTGCCTCCTGTATGTCTCACCCTGGGGATCTAGCCCACAACCCAGGCATGTGTTCTGACCAGGAATTGAACCGTGCCCTCTTGGTTCATAGGTCAATGCTCAACCACTGAACCACTGCAGCTGGGCTACATTTACTGTTAAGCAAGCTTAGGACTGAGACCAGAATCGATCCAAATCGTCTGTGAGCAGAGGAGAAACTATGAAATCAATAATGCCTTTCTATGCCTCCACTCCTAAGTAAGTCGGACATTTCAGAATTTTGATCTGAAGCTTTGTCCATGCTCAGCATGAACTTTTGAATCTCCTCTTCTTTGCCAGCCTTTGCTAGTACCTCAGTAACTGCATCTGTTTCTATTGGCAAGATAATCAAGCAACGGTAGGCACATAGGACTTCAGCGCCATCATAAAGGCGGTTCCAGTGTTGTGGAGCTCAGCTGGTGCTGCTGTGAAGAGTAAGCGGGGGAAACAGGAAGGGGAATCGGATGAGTGCACGCGTGTAAGTGAATAAATAATTAGTAAAAATTTTTGTTATAAATCTATATAGATTTTTACAAAAATCTGAATCTCAACCAAAGAAAGAAAAGCTTTGTCTATCTAGTTCTTTCTCCTCATAGCCCATGGCCAAGTTTAATTTCTGCCCCAAACCAACACTGAAAGAGAAAAAAAAGCAACAAAAACAAAAGCCCTTTTGCTCCCCGAACCACACAATGGACTCATTGATCTGAGAACAAGTTAGTTCAATTGCTTGCTTTACCTCGCTGCTGGGAAAAAAACAAAAACCTCCTATACAAACATGGCTTGTGGGAAAAGGTGGGATTACCCTTAAAAGCTTTTCTTTGTTTCTGTGGACACGCTACTCTACAGAGTTTGAGCTGTGTAGCGAGCAGCACTCGGGCTAAAAGTCGGGCCTTGCAGATGGATCATGGCTAAGCTACTGATCCAGCCTGCGGTTTGGGCAAAACCAGAAGTCTTCTCAGATTACCCGTAGGCGAAATGGAGACAAGCACAGTGATTTATTCCTCCGTAAAGACAGTCTTGGATGTCGACCCTTCAGCTTTCAAGGATACCACCACGACTCCCCTGGAAACACGGAAGAGACTTCCTCTCCCCCATTCTGCTCTTTGGATTGGATAAACAAGTGAAAACTGCAGGCCGTGAGGCTGCCCTTTTGTGCATGCATGCCTCACTTAGCCACGTGGCTAGGTATCCCCAGTCAGAAGGGTCATTCTGGAGTGGATTTTCTGTTCACATGTTGAAAGCTTTGATAAAGTTTGCACAGACCTTCTTTTCTGTGGTATGAAATGCTATGGGCATGTTGCAGATTTTCAGCTTCTTCACGCACTGTTATCTTCAAGACCGGATGGGAGGAAAGTGACTGAGGCAGCCCTAGTGTCGTGTGTCGCCTCTTCTTGGTGGGTGTGTGTATGTGTGTGTGGGGGGCAATCCTGGCTAAGGAGGCACTTGCACAGCTCCTTCCCCACGTTGGGTCACGGCTACAAGAATTACCTTTTAGTGGGAGTTAGTAGACACGGGTGGGTTGGTTATTTTTTCTTCTTCTTCATTAAATTATGCACAGCTAAATGGTAAATGCCGCTATTCTTGTTGCTTAGGAGATGGGCACAGTCCCTAAAGTCTGAGAATATTATAATAGATGCTAAGTAACTCCTGTTTATTGCCACATTATAAAAGAATATAAAGTTGGACACTGTTCAACCCATGCTAAGAAATGGTAAAATGAGATCTGTTAGCACTGTAGTCACCATCTACAACCTTAAAAAAGAGTTGAAATGAAGAGCCAGGGGATGAGGATTCGTTCCTTTGGAGGCAGCTGTTAGAGTATTTGTCCACTCCCTCCATAGGGGAGAGGAAGGAGGCGACTTGCCTTTCACTCTAAGCCAAGTGAGAGGAGCTGCAGGGTAGCTTCCATAGACTCTCCGGAGTGGGGAGAGTGTGAGGACTGAAAGGGAAAGAGATAGTCAGGCCTGACTCAGGAGAAAAATGAAAAAGGGAGACTGAGCTGCACTTTCTCAGACAATGGTGAAGAAAGGAGTCCATCTCCATGGACACCAGATGTGAGCCACGTGGGAGGTGAGCCAGCCTGGAGCTTTCTTGAAAGAATTTTGTCCACCAGGGCTCCCTGAGAGGGGAGAAGGGGTGTGAACCAACCAGCAGGACTAGATCACTGAGCGCCTACTTTCTGGGGAAAGTTGAAACTGGGCCATCCAGAGGAGGTCTCACCTGTGTTCAGCAGGATGCCGCTCTATCACTTGTCATCTAAATGAGCACACTCTGGGGAAAGAAAAGAATGTGATGAACAAATACGCTGCGGCAATAGGCTTAAACTGGAACTGTCCCTGCCGCTGGGACTTAGGGTCATCCCTGTGTTAAGGTGACTGATCCATAGTCACCTGCAGCTGCCACCCACCAAAGGGTCAGCTTTGCACATGTGCCAGGCCCTGTAGGCCCCAACACCAGGTAGTCCCAGCCACGTGACACAGCGCCAGGGAAAGAACCTGCTTACAGAATGAATTGGAAGGTAAAGTTGCTTTATGACGGAAACCTACTGAGTCTATTTAATTCATTAAAATGGTGACTCAAAGAGAACATGAGAACCTCATCTATCTTCTGCTCAGGCAACTAGTACACATTTCTAGTGTGAGGCTTTGAGAAGTTATCCAAGATGCTGAACGTACTATTCCCCGGGCCCTGGAATGAAGCGGGAGTGTAAAATAGACCCACTCCTGAATTCAATTCAGAAGATGAGTATCCAGGGCCCAGTACATACCTAGCACCTGAGAAGCATCCATGAATATGAGCTCATGTAATGATTCACTGAGCATCTACCGTGTACCAGAGGCATGCATTATCTCACTTCTTTTTTTTAATTAAAAAATTTAATTGAAGTTGACATATAATATTATATTACTTTCAGCTGTACAACGTAGTGATTAGACATTTATATTACTTAGGAAGTGATCACCCCAGTAAGTCTAGTATCCATTGACACCCTATATAGTTATTACAATATTTGGATTATATTCCCTATGCTGTAATTTACATCCTATGCCTGTTTTTATAACTGGCAATTTGCACATCTTAATTTTGTTCTCTTTTTCACCCATCCTCCCAACCCTCCTCCCATTTGGCAGCCATCGAAATGTTCTCTGTATTGCCCTGACTGGTTTGGCTCAGTCGATAGAGTTTTGGCCTGCGGACTCAGAGGTCCTGATTCCTGTCAAGGGCATGTACTTTGGTTATGGGCACATCCCCAGTGGGGGGTATGCAGGAGGCAGCTGATCGATATTTCTCTCTCATTGATGTTTCTAACTCTCTATCCTTCTCCCTTCCTCTCTATAAAAAAATCAATAAAATATATTTTAAAAAATAGACAAAGTTCTCTTAAAAAAAGAAATGTTCTCTGTATCTATGAGTTTTGTTCATTCATTTGTGTGCTTTTTTGTTTTTTCAGATTCCACATATAAGTGAAATCATATAGTATTTGCTTTTCTCTGCCTGTCTTAATTCAACTAACATAATACCCTCTGGATCCATCCATGTTGCTGCAAATGGCAAGATTTTACTTTTTTTATGGATGAGTAATATTTCATTGTATATAGGTATCACATCTTTACCCATTTATCTATTAATGGACACTTAAGTTGCTTCCATATTGTGGCTATTGTAAACAAATGCATTATCTCACTTAATACCTACAAGGTTCAAGGTCCAAGGGCCTACTCTTCAATTATAGACTTAGGATTCCAACCCAGATTTCTTCCTGCTCTACTTGTTGCTATTCAAGAAGTTGCTAAAATTCATCTTAAAGAGCAGAGAGAAGATATACAGAGAAACTGGACCCACATGGCTGCACTAATTTTGTGGACTACTTTGCAGTTGTGTGTGGTGATCAATAGCAGGGACGTCGGAAACAAATGGCCTGAATTCAAATCCTGCCTCCAAGCCTTAAAAACAGAGTGAAATATAGTCAATCTTTGTGTGCCTTGGAAAGGGGGGTGATAATAATGATATCTATTTCATAGGCTTTCTGTGAAGTTCGAATTAGGGAATACATGCAAAAGGTTTAAGATGATTCTATTCCATGTTTAAAATATTGACTGTTATGTCCCAGCTGGGTGGCTCAGTTGATAAGAGCATCATCCCGTGCAACAAAAGGTTGTAGGTTCAATCCTGGTTAGGGCGCATACAAGAGGCAACTGATCAATGTTTCTCTCTCTCTCTCTCTCTTTCTCTCTCTCATTCTCTCTCCCACCCTCTCTCTATTTCTCTCTCTTTCCCTCCCTCTTCACTCTCTATAACATAAAAGAATGTTGACTATTATTATTAATATGTGTTGACCATCCTCCTAAATGCTTAGAGCACAGAACTCTCTATGGTCCATGGGATTAGTAAACACTATAACCTGGTACTGCCGGACTATAATCTGCCCCTGCCTTCTCTCTGGTTGGCCAGGGCCCCTCACTGCCCCTCAGAGGAGGTCAGGCACAGCCCTTGCTCCTGCTGCAACCCTGCGTGCCACTCCTACCACCCTCTCTGTGTGCAGCTCTTAATTTTAGGTTCTTTCCAGTGTATTTTATCCCAGAAATTATCTTGGCGTCTGTGATGACCAATCTTTTGTCTCATGGCTTCTCTGCCTTTTCATGTTATGTGCTTTTCTTAACAAAGGAAATTTGCAACTTTAGTTCAAATTTCCTTTAGCACAATTTTCCTAAAGTCCTCAGAAGGCTTCTTGGAACAGGAATCTGGGAGCTTCCTTTTTCCTTTTGTTTGTGGGCAGAGCTTCCTGTTTGCCTGTAAGGTCGAGCTGGATGGTCCCCCAATCATTCTGGGAAGAAAGGACCCTCCAGGAGGCCGCCCCCAATTTTCAGTAGAGGAACCTCACGATGAATCTGATTAGCCGGGGCTGAGTAACTGCACTGGCTCCTCTCCCTACAGTCCTCTTGTTTGCATGTTGAGCCTCTACCACCAGACTCAGCAGTGGTTCTACCACCCGGCTAGAAATCACAAGCGAGGAAAAAGCCTCCTCCCTCATTCTGCGCTGTCTCCGTGGTTTCCCTGCTCGGTGGTGGACACAGTCTATATTAAGGACACTAAATGTGAGAGTGGCTTAAGAGAGCTGGCTGCCAATTGGGCTAAGAGTTCCTCATCCGGCAGCCAGACAGCAGGCGGCAATGTCTGAAGTTGTACCAAGTGTCTGTTCAAAGCAGAGATGGTAAGATTAAAACAAAAAAACCTGCCTTAGACACTGGGAGTGGGCAGATGCTAGAATTTATTCCATGCTGAGCAGCACTAGAGGGGCGTCAGCTGGTCCGAAGGCAGGAGAAGTGACCAGGGAGGGAGAGGCTCACCAGCCAGAAGCAGTTCCAGATGGATTGTCACCCAGGTGGGGAGGGTGATGGGAGGTAGCGTGGAAAGTGGTGCCAGAGAAGATTCTGGAAGAGCAGGAAACTGGATCCGCATGGCTGCCCAGCAGTCTCTCCGCCTGAAACACTGGAGTTGGACCTGAAGTATACCATGGAAGAGGCCTTGCTCGAGAAAGGCTGTACCAGGCAGTGAAGTGTGGAGGACAAAAACCGAGTTTGAGTCTCAGTGCAATAATTTTTTCACTGGTGACTTTAATCAAGTTACTTAATCAAGTCCTGCCCTGGGTTTCCTCAGTTTTGGAATGGAGCTGATAATTGTAGCTACCTCCTAGGCTGTTGCAGGAATGCTCCTCAAGTGCCTAGTGGAGGACCTGGCACAGACAGAGCACTCAACCCATAGACGCTGACCGCTGACCGTGGCAGGAGTCAGAGTGGCTTCCCTGGGGTGGAGCTGACAGTGAGCCGTAGTCGGCAGGAGGGGAGAGTTGTGTGACAGAGAGCTAATACAAAGTTGGATTCAATAGCTAAGCTATGATTTCCTTCTTCATGGGTGGCTGGTGTCCTGGAATTCCTCACAGGATGGGAAATATATTTCCATGATCAACAATTGACTGATTGATGCGGGGTGGCCAACTGAGAGGGGGGTCAACTTTAGAGTCTCAAGTGAAGACTCACCTTTGATTCTTTGGGAGCATCTAAGTGGAGAAATGAAAACAATCTATTTTTATGGATGACTTTTACCCCACTGTGATTTTTGGCATATGGATAGCAAGAATGTAGAGATGCAAAATATCTCAGAGGTTAAGGGTATGTGCGTTAAATCTTTAGTGCTCATTAGCATCACCTCAAGGGCTTGCTGGACCATGGCTTTCCCTGACTTCCCACAGTTTCTGATTCAGGAGGGCTCTGATGAGCTCCAGGAGGTGCTGCTGGCCCAGGGACCACCCTTTGAGAACCACAGCTGTAAAGTCAGATGAACTCGGTTTTAAATTTCCATCACTAACTACATTTATAAACTTGGACAAGTTACACAACCTCTGCGAGCTTCAGTTTTCCCATCTGTAAACAGAATAATAATACCACTTGAACTTGTTTTGAATATCAGTTTAAAAAGACAACCACATGAAAAGTGCCTAGCACTTCAAAAAGGACTTATTGATGAGTAGATGTTAGGGACTTGGCAGGAGCAGGAGGCTTAAAGATCTGGAATATTTTGAATTACAAAGGGCGCTCAGAAGCAGAGCAGAGAGGTGAGCTGCCTTCCTCTTGGCTCCTCCCTGCTTATGCCATTGGCCACTCACGTGGGAAGGGATGGGAGCTGGTGTGGGTTAGAGGCACCAAAGGTAACTTTGGAGAACTGGGTGTAAGGGAGGAGGGCTTGGCTATTTTTTAAAAAACAAAGCAAAATAGGTATTTCTAGCTGGATTTTTCAGCTTTGTAACTCAGGACAAAACCACGTCTCAGAAGTATTTTGAGAGGAGAGAGGAAACTCCCGCTGAGGTGTGGACCCCTCCCACGCAGAGCTCCCAGGATTGCTCTTGGCCTCTCAGGTGAAGACTGTGTGTCCAGGTCTCGAAGCCGGAAGCCAGGGCTCAGAGGGTCTCCTTTGTTCAGAGTAATCTCCTCCTCTGGCCTCATCTGTGGAGCTTGTCACCATCCTTTAAGGTTCTTTGTATCTGTGAAGCTAGGGGTCTCACAGGCTGATTTCATTTTTAAATCGTTTGTGTGTGTGTGTGTGTATGTGTGTGTGTGTGTGTTTTGAGACTGTGAGCACTTGAAAAGCAGGACTTATAACTTACCTTTATATACCTTTTGTGGTCTCCAGCAAAGGACTGGTGCAATAAATGTTTGGTAAATTATGGATGAAGGAAGGAAGAAGGAAGGAAGGAAGGAAACAAAGAAGAGAGAAAGGGTTTGTACTTTAAAATTTAAGTATCTAGAAGGCAAGATCAATACCTTGTTCTTTCGTCCTGTCTTCCACCCTTAGCTCAGTACCTTGAATACATCAGGCATTCAGTAAGTACTTTTTAGGTAAACTTTCCTGCTTTCTGTGAGGATTTGCACCATCTGAATGGGTTTAAAGAGCACTTAACTTCTAACTTCTTTCTGTTTTCTCCTTTCCCTTTATGAATTGTTTTTTTTCTTTACTCTTTCACTTCTTTATTTTCCAAGAATAAATTAATATATGGGGTGGGGCAAAAGTAGGCTTATAGTTGTATGTGACACACAGTTTATTCTTGTATTATTATGTATTAATTATTGCATTATTTTTCATATGAAGAACTGCAAGCGTACTTTTGCCCCATCCTGTACTGAACACATATTTAGGGGCATAATAAATAACTTTCTATGTAAATTTTGCTTTATTTTACATTCTTATATTTTATTTAGTTAAAGCATTGAATTATTTCAAGAATTCAACTATAGTTGGGAACTCTTCTCATCTCATACTCTGCCTCAACCCACAAAAGAAGCTCCCACTAACACTCTTCTGAAACTGTGATGCTTTGTGTATCTGTCAGCTCAGGCTGCATAACAAAATACTGCAGTCTTTGTGGCTTAAACAACAGAAATCTATTTTTTCCACAGTTCTGGAGGCTAGAAGTCCTTGATCAAGGTGCCCTCAGATTCAGTTACTGGTAAGAACTCTCTTCCCCCTCCTCCTTCTTCTTTTTCTTGGTCAAATATATTTTATTGATTTTTTTACAGAGAGGAAGGGAGAGGGATAGAGAGTTAGAAACATTGAGAATCAGATGCCTCCTGCACATTCCCGACTGGGAATGTGCCCGCAACCAAGGTACATGCCCTTGACCGGAATCAAACCTAGGACCCTTCAATCCGCAGACTGGCGCTCTATACATTGAACCAAACTGTGCCTTCTTGCTATGGCATTTCCTCCGCAGTTTATGGCTGGGGAGTTCTATCTTGTAAAGACACGATTTTTATCAAATTAGGGACCCATTCTTTTTCCCCCCAAATATTTTTATTGGTTTTAGAGAGGAAGGGAGAAGGAGAGAGATAGAAACATCAATGATGAGAGAGAATCATTGATCCACTGCCTCCTGCATGCCCCTCACTGGAAATCAAGCCTGCAACTCTGACATATGCCCCAACCAGGAATTGAACATGACATCTTGGTTCATCAGTCAATGCTTAACCACCGAATCATGCCAGCTGGGCAGGGCCCCACTCTTATGATTCCATTTAACTTTACCTCTATAAAGGCCTCATCTCCAAATACAGTCACACTGGAGGTTGGAGCTTCAATATAAGAATTTTAGGGGCCCACAATTCAGTCTATGACAACTTGGTTGCTTCTCTGTATAAGAGGAGGAAGAGCTAATTGAATGGCCGGGAGCCTGAAATACCATTGCACTGACTTTTAGGGGCTGGGACATGATATAAAGTTGGGGCTCCTTGTGCCCTGCCTCCTGCTCTCCTGGCCCTTTCCCTTGAGGCTCAGAGGGCTGGCACTGTGCTTCTGGGCACATGTGCTGAGCAGGAGAGGGAGTGAAAAGACCTGCTGGGTGTTTTCCTGCTTTTCAGTCTGCTGGTGGGTCGGTAAATCATACCAGTGCTGACTGCAGATCTGTCTTTCTGCAGCTCCAAGACTTCTGCCCCCAAAACTTTGGTCCAAGCCACATTCTCCAATCAGACTAGTGAGAAATCCCAGTCCTTGAGCTTTTGAGCTAATTGACTACATTATTTTAAATATCACCCCAGTCCCCATCCACCCCAGTCTTTCTCATCTCCTCCACTCTGCTCTTTTCTCTTCTCCGTGGCACTTTTCATCTTCCAACATTTCTCCAGTTCACCTGTAAGAGTTTTTTCTAAATACACTTTCAAATGGCTTTCTGAAGAAAAGGTATTCAGTGAAGGACCTGAGTGTATATTGAGGAAGATCAGGGGGAAATGCTGTTTTAGGCTCAGTGGGGAGAGAGTATATTAACTTTTCAAATATCTAATACATGATTGTGGAGCACAGGCATTACAAACCATCTCTGGAACTTGAGCTCATGAAAGGTATGTAGGAAAATGATGATGATGATGGTGAACACTTACTGAATCCTTCCACGTGCTGGGCAGAATGTGAAGTGCTTTCTTTCCATGCATTTTTCTTCTTCTGCATCTCCCTGTGATGTAGTTAACACCATTCATCCCATTCTACAACTATGAAAACGGGAGCCCTGTGAGGTTAAGTGACTGGTCCTAAAGCTCAGCTCAGGTCCACCTCCTTCCAGGGGCTATGTGCACGTTGCTGAGTTTAGGAACAGAGTATTCTAACAGAGCCGGCCAGGGATGGGCTGGCAAGGATTCCGCATGGTCTCTGCTCTGAGCCTGATCCAGGAGAGGCTGGGAGACCATCTGCTAGGACGGCTGCAGAAGGGAGATCAATTTAGACAACTTCTGAGTCTCTTTCCAACTGTCAGATCTTATGAAAACTCGGCAGGCAGTCCAGTGGGAGAGGAATTAAGCTTGTTCTTTGTACCTCTGTTCAATAGAGTAGCATTTCTCAAGCGTTTCCATCTAGAACTCCCCAAAGTCAAAGTCAAGTGAATGGACACTCCTGGGAAGTCTGGGGCAGAGCTGCCAGAAGCAAAATTTTGTGTCAGATCTGAAAAAAGGAATTATTTGAACTTTATATGGTTCATGAAAATATGCTTGTTTTAGTGAAACGTGTTTTAAGTTAGAAAATCTTTTAAAAAGCAAAGACTTTCAATGCACAGCTTAAATTCCACCCTTCACCCGATCAATCTCCTTTCCCTCTGGCTCATCAGAAGCATGTCGTATTTTATTGTGTGGGCTCACACATCCCCAGCACAACACCCAGGCTCCTAAGGGGAGGGCATTTATCGTAGCATGAGAGTAAAGCAGTCGTGTTAAGACCAATATAGGAAGCTATAGAGAGGCAGATCAGATTGAACCCCAATGCAAGAGGGATCTTTCCAAGAGTTGCAGTTGTCTAGCAGTGGAAGGAGCCCTGCAAAAAACTAGTAAGAGAGCAGCCACTGAAAAGTTTCCAAACAGAGCTGGGGAAGTGAACAGCGGGCTGCTTTGGGAGTGCTGGTGCCAGAGCAAACTCACAGCCACGACATAGGTGAAACCCGTGCTCCCTCCACCCCCCCCGCCCCCACTCAAAGGTTTGTAGAGACATCATTATGAGAGTAATAACAATCAACACAGTCCTTAACATGTGCCAGGCCCTAATCCCAAAGCTTTAGAGTATCATTCAGTTCTTAGATGACCTGTATTCTCATCAACCCCCTTGTCCAGATGAGGAAATAGATGCACAAGGAGGTTAGGTAAGTGGACCCAGCATCTCACAGCTGCCGAGAAGGAGGACTGTTGCAGTCAGGGCTGGAACTGGCCCTCTTGGTGCACTCCCTGTCCTTTCTGCCTGTCCCCCTCCACCACCACCACCACCAATGCCATCTCCTTGGTTCCCAGCTCTGACCTAGAAGGATCTTGTCCAGGAGAAGAGGGACTGACTGGTGGTGAGAGTTCAGGGTACCTGGACTCTGGTCCACTCTGCCCCTAGCCAGGTGACTTCACTTACTTTTTCTACTTTTTTCACATGCTGAAATATTATTTCTGAATCTGCCCTAGAGGTCATGGGTGTTTTTTTTATATGCCTCTTTCTAAAACTTGGGGAAATTGTGCCGCACCATGTAGGAGTTCCATTATGCAAAACTGAACTACAGTCAAACAAAATAAAGCAAAGTAAACAACAACAACAGGAAGAAAAAATTGACTGGGAAGTCCTTCTCTTCCTTAGCTTTACTTTCCCAGCAGGTGGGAGCTTGTGTCTCAGGAGCTGTAGACGCTGTTAAATTTTACTGGACTCTTACTCACTGTGTATTTACAAATTCACAAAAATATGGATAGATTATGTCCAGATGGCTGTCTGGTGTCCAGTTTAAATGGCCACATGATGTATTGATGTGGGACAGTGACTTCATCTGTGAGCCATTTCTGGGTTCCCTCCCATGACAGATGAGGAATCTTCAGGGTGTCCTGGGAAATCTCTGCTCTCATGTTCTGCCCTCCAAGACCAATGGGTACAGGAGGGGCTCTTGATATGGAGCCACATGCATTACTGAGAGCTTCATCTTCTCATAGCTCAGGAGGGTGAGGCAGGTGTCACATCGATGGTGGATACAGACATATTTGTTTTTACTGTTATCTGTACTTCTCTTTTTACACTGCAATTCTTCATAATGTAAAACAAACAAACACAAAAAATACCCCCCCTCCTCAATCATCAACAGCACTAAAGGAATTCTCTCCCACTTAAAGATTTCAAATACAGATCTACTGGAATATGTGGGGTATGATTATGACTTCGTAAGGTCTTTCCCCCCCCCCCCAGCCCCTTAATGCTGTGAAAACAAAAAGTTTTCTCAATGCACATGTTGAGTGAAAGAATGTGTTCACTAGTAAATGCTCTGCTTTCCATCATCTCCCTTTCCATCACAGGTGAGTTCTCGGGGGGTGGTGGTGAGAAGAAGATGGGTGGTTTTCTGGGTGTAGAGTATACCTGTATCTTTTATTTAGAGCAATGCGGACATGTTTGCACAAACTATTTTGGAGAGAAGTTAAAACTATGAGCCAATGCCTAGGTTGAGACACCAATGGAAAATGTGGTTCATCATCGTGGGTTTTATTTTGTCCCCAATAAGCATTGAGAAGAAGCCACGACTGTCTATTTCGTAATGCTCACAATGGCTTATATTGGCCTTTGCCTTGAATTTCTATAGGACGTGTATGTTGGATACTGAGATGATGGGAGGATTTGGTGATAATCTAGGATGGAACAGTAAGTGCAGGAACAGGAGTACCCTAGAGAAAGCTGTTTATACTTGATCAAGACATAAGCCTGAGTACCTGCCTTTTTAAAAAGGGTTCATAAAACAAGCTAAACTACATCTGTGGTGATAGACTAGGAGAGGGATCTAGAAGGGAGAGCAGAGGTATCTATTTCTCTCTCTTTAAAAAAAATACATTTTATTGATTTTTTACAGAGAGGAAGGGAGAGGGACAGAGAGTCAGAAACATCAATGAGAGAGAAACATCCATCAGCTGCCTCCTGCACACCCCCCACTGGGGATATGCCTGCAACCAGGACACATGCCCTTGACTGGAATTGAACCTGGGACCCTTGAGTCCACAGGCCGATGCTCTATCCACTGAGCCAAACTGGTCAGGGCTCTACTTCTCTTTTGGCCACTCAGAGTTTCTGAAGCTGTATACAAATGTGGTATAATAGACCAATGGAAGAACATTCTAGAGAAGCTGGTTTCATTTCAATATTAGGATTTCCCCCCCAAGTAATTGAAAGCATATCAGGACACAGGTGTGCCTCATCCAGTGGACTCTGAGGAGACTTAGACAGAACAAGTTGGGAGGCTCCTGCTAGTGCTGTTCCAGTTGGTTTCAGATTGACCCTGGAAGGAAGGTTGTATGAGGAGGTCTGGCTCCAAGGATGGGCTGATTCTCTGAAAGGTAGGGCTTCTCTTTCTTCCTGGTTCTCACAGAACTATTTCATCTCCCTCCCATCCCACTGGCACCAGGGTGGGGGGGTGGGGAACAGAAGTACCACAATCTCCCTCTCATGATAGTGTAGGGACATTGTACATGCACAGATGAGCCAACCACAAATGTTCCTTTTTAAAAAATATATATTTTATTGATTTTTTACAGAGAGGAAGGGAGAGGGATAGAGAGTCAGAAACATCGATGAGAGAGAAACATTGATCAGCTGCCTCCTGTGCACCCCCCACTGGGGATGTGCCTGCAACCAAGGTACATGCCCTTAACCGGAATCGAACCTGGGACCTTCCAGTCTGCAGGCCGACGCTCTATCCACTGAGCCAAACCAGTTAGGGCACCATAAATGTTCTTGAATTTTAGGAGAAGGCAACAGATTCAATGAAATGTTATTGGATAGTTTTCTCTGGATACCAGTGGGGAAATTGCCTATAGTCCTCCAGCAAACAACTTGAGATAGCTAGGAGGTAAAGGACAAGTTGCCGTGAAGACAATGCTCATATAACACCCAAGCTGACCTTTTAAGGTTGGCTCTGTTTCTTTCTGATAGGCACAAGAGTTTAGAACTGGGCGAATGAATTTCATTGCTCATCTGTCGCTTTCGATCTGGCTGTTGGAAGGACTGAGATACCAGCCAACATTCATGACTTATCTCATCAGGAGCTCAGCAGCTGGCTGCTAACAGTCAAGCACACAGTCCTGGCCTGAGTCCACAGTGGAAGGTTGGAGTATATCGCTGGAGGATTGCTCAGGATGGAGCCCTTTGGAAGGACACTCGCCAGATGTCCAGGCTCATTCAGATGAGGGACAGCAGCTGTTTTGTTATTCTGAGATGAGGCAGCGTTCCCAATGCATGGAGCTCAGTGGTCAGGGCACAGTCATTCAGACACTGAGCCAGGGCAGAGTCCCAGGAAGGATGGCAGCTACTGCGATGCCAGGGGAGCTCCAGTGCAGCTCAGTACTTCAGCATTCCTAGCAAAATTTCTTCATTCACTGAAACTACCCACACTTCTAGCATGCACTGCATAGATCTGTGTCCACGAGGAGATGGAAAGCAGGAGCTGGAAAGATGCCTGGCACTCATTTTCCTCTGTGGCCCTTTGCCTTCTGCATCATTGCTTCCCGCCAAGGCCAGAACCTTCATGCACCAGAGAGCAGTTCGAAACATTCAGAGGTCAATGTGGTTGATGGAGCCTCAGAAACACACACTACCCTGGACAGAAACATAAAGGGATAATAAAAGCTGGCTTTATTTTATGTTATTTTCAAGGCACTTTTAGACAAGGTCTTACCAGCAGCTTTCTACTCAACAATATCCCCATTTACAAAGAAATGGACTTGATAGTTGAGGAGGGTTCACTAGATGGTCACAGGTCTAGGAATCGTAAAGCCTGAAGGCTTATCCAAAGGTTTATGCTGTTTGGACACAGTTACTGTTCATTCTGATTTTTGAGTTATAATTACTTGCATTTGCTATTTGTCTTTATATAATTACCAAATATTCTCACGAACACTATCATGTTTAATCCTTAGGACAACACATATTGGTAATTAAGTAGTTTTATCCTCATTATATAGATGCAGAAAGGGAGCTCTGTTGTGGTTTAGAGAGTTAGCTGGAGGTCACAGCCAAGAGGCAGCCAAGCCATTGAACTCAGGATGACCTGTGATCAGCACTTTCCCCATTATACCTCTGCTGTGCCCTCACCATCACCATCAGTAGTACAAGTCAAACCCCCGTTCTCGAATGTCTCTGATCTTGAACAATGCAGTTCTTGACCAAGTTGTTCAAGGAAAAATGCCTCGGTTGTTGAATAAGACTTTGGTTTATGACCCGATAACCCTTTCACGCTGATAAACAAAGGAGAGAATGCATGACTATGATTCAGTTTACCCTAAACCTCACGTTATTAACATCTCAGGAAATTGGGCTCTGAATAGTATTATAATCTTTTTTCCCCTTTTTTTGCTGCTTATTATTATTAAATATGTACAGTACTAAGTCATCATGGGTCCTGAGGTTGGTGCTAGCAGCAAAGAGAAAAGGAAAGTTGCAAGAACAATGATAGAGCTTAAAAAATAAATAATTGCAAAGTATGAGCGAGGTGTTCACGTGTCTGATCTGGCTACCAAGTGTGGCCTGGAGAAACTGATGATGGGCACAATTTTATAACATAAAGAGGTCACCAGGAGTGCTGAGGTTGCTAAGGGTGTGAAAGTGCTCATGAGACAATGAGCACAGGCAACTGAGACAGGGTAAAACAGGGAATCACGGGGCGGGGGGGGGGGGGGGGGGGGGGGGGGGCCTGGGATGGATTAATTCAATTCCCGTTATTCCTAATGGGAAAAAATGATTTGGTTTTCAACAAGACATTTCTCCAACAGCCTTCCTGAACAAAGTAAGTTTGAGAACCGAGGTTCCACGGTATAAGGCTGTTTGCACAGCTGAGCTTTACATTTCTCTCTTTATCTGTTGCCTCCTGGTTTTCACTTCTAGTTTCCCTTAGCTATTTCCAGCCATTTGCAGGCCCAAGTCCTGTTCCTGCTGGTTTATCTTATAACAGCCTGAAAAGGAGTGTTAAGGAAAAGGCCTCAGTGCCTGGGTCTGCTTCACCTACAAAGTTTCCACAGATGCCCAGCTTCTGCCCAGACATCGTGGCCACAATAATGATGATTCTTTCAGAACCTGGATGGTGTTCTTTTGTTACCTGCATTCCCCTGGCACAGCTGACAGGCCATCCATGTAGGTGGAGTGCTTTTCTCCGCAATTGTAATAAAATATTTTAATTATTCATTAGTGCAGTAGCTGTTAGACAAATGCCCAATTATTATTCATGCATAGCTAAGTAAATTCCTGCCCCCCCTTTTTTTTTTTTGAGCTGTGACAAACAGTCCTTCCAGAACTGGCAGAGGGCTCAGATCAAAGAGCGCTTTGTGTCTTGCTTTAACCAGAAAAGAAAGGGGAAGCCAGCACTCCCTACTTGTGCCTGGGCCTCCTCCCTCACCTGCCCCAGTGCCCCTTGGGCCTGAAAGCTGGGAGTGAGGAGAGGAGACCATCCGGCAGCCATCAGGCCGGCAGCTGCGAGGGTCCTCCCCCTTCCCCCCTCCCCGGACCCCTGCCCCAGTTCACCTGGCAGAAGCTCTCTGGGCCCAGCAGCTGCCCTGCGCCTTTTACCAATGGAGCAAATGAACTGCAAATGCAAATTTCAACTTGGAGAGTGGCTCTTGATTAGATCTATTTTGTGGCTTCATACTCGATGGCCTCCTCCCTGCAGGTCCCGCTGCAGGCCCAGGTCACGGGGAGGGCGAAGCCAGGAAGGAGAAAGTGTTCCAGGCGGCAGCCCTTTCACTTCCCCTTTTCCCCCAGATCCCATATGGCGGGCGGGGCTCTTCCTGGGCTGGACGGTTTTCCAGGTCTCCCCCCCCCCCCCCCGCTTTTTAACCTTTCCCCTCACAATTTATCACGAGACAGATTTTGGCCAGGAAGTCTCTTGCACTATGCTTGGTGTCCAGAGTGCCATTCTGCGCATTTGGGACATCTCCAAGCTTCCCCATTCTATCAGCCCCCCTTCTTCCTTCTATCCCCCCAGCATCTTGAAACCTATGAGAACTTCTGCTGTCTTCCACATTATACCACCTCTGCAGAGCCTGGTAGCTCTCCCTCTTGCCTCACAGCATCTTGGCCCAGTGCCACCTCTCACTCCTTTAATCTTGAATCTCTAAGGCACCCTCCCACCGTCCGTCCTTTCTCTCGCCCTATCATGCCCTCCCTGCTCTGCCTTCCTCACCCTGGCCCTCCCCACCGACTTCATTCCCCTGTGCCCTGTGAACCCTTGCCTCTTAGTGTTCGGCCTCCTCAAACACCTCCTCCACCCGGTGCTCGCTGCAACCCGCCTTTCCTCTGAGGATCACCACACTGTGGCTTTCTTCACTGGAGGTTTCCTCTTCTCCCGCTTCTGGATCATGTCACTTCTTTCTCCATTAACCTATAGTGGTCTCCACCTCACGCAGAGCGAAAGCTGAGGTCCTTCCAGGTCCCCGTGTGATCTGCCCCCTGTTCTGCTCCAAGGACAGCAAAGAATGCCACTTTCCTCCTCTCCCTCTCTCCTCTCCAGGCTCTCAGGTCAAACCTGACCCTGCCTCAGTGTCCTTACACTCACTGCTCTCTCAGGCGATGACACTCTTCCATACCCATTCTATACACAGAAATGCCCTGGCTCTCCCTCACCCCACCAACCTAATTTTTCTTATAACACTTATTGCCCTAATATATTATATACTTTTTGTTGTTGTTGTTTACTGTCTGTCTCCCTACATTACAATAGAGGCTCTGTGAGAATAAGGGTTTTGTTTTCTTGACAAGTAGTGGAGTGCTAAGGACTGAGTTGTGTTTCCCCACACAGTCATATATTGAAGCCCTAGCCCCAATATGATGGGTATTTGGAGACAGGGGTCTCTGGGAGGTGATTAGGGTTTGATGAGGTCATGAGGGTGAGGCTCTCATGATGTAATTAGTGCCCTTGTAAGAACAGACACGAAAGAGCTTGCCCTTGTCTCTCTCTGCCATGTGAGGACATGGAGAAAGAGGACATCTTCTAGCCAAGAAGAGAGCCCTTCCCCACACCTGGTCGTGTTTGCACCTTGATCTTGGACTTGCAGCCTCCAGAACTGTGAGAAGTAAGTTTCTGTTGTTTGAGCCATGTGGTCCATGCATTTTGTTAGGGCCACTCAAGCTGACTAAGACTTGGAGGTTCACAACAATTTGCTTAAATGTACACATCAATGTTCTACATAGCAAGGAGCCAGGAGAGAAAGACTGGGATTTTGTGGTTATTTACTCCCAGCTGCTACCTCCCATGGGCAGAAAGTCCTTTCTGTTTTGAGGTCATGGCCTCTTTGTTGTCCTCCCATTGGCTGTCACCCACGGTCTCCCTGTAACTCATGCAGACTTTGGAATCTGGCTCCCTTTTTCTTCCTCCTCCAATTCGATTTGCAACGTCTTTGTAGATGCTTTGTCTCTCACACTGTTTCCTCAATTCCCAGGGGGCCTTGGTTCCCCTGAATTTCACCCTCCCACAGGCACTTGCTACTCCCCCAGAAATCGCATGGTTTGATGCTGTGCCTAGAAAGCCCGTCCCTGTGGCTCCTCACAGTCTCCTTCCCACTGCACACACTCTTTAACTTAGTGGAGATGTTTTTTGGCCTTCGATGCTCCCGTTTCTTCCCAGTCAGTAAGCTCCAAATTGTCAGAATGGCCTGTGCCCTGTGTCCTGCACAGATCCTGCCACCTGAGGAGGCAGGTGGGGGCTGACACCATCCAGCACTTTGCTTGGTAAGCTGTGCGCTGACCCGGAAGAAGGAGCACCTTTTTCTTCTTATGAAGGACAGACCATATCCAGCTGGGGACCCACAGGATTGCATGTGCCCAGTGGGGCATTTTAAAAATGTTCAGCCTGGTTGGGTAGCTCCGTTGGTTACGGTGTCATCCCCATTTGCCAAGGTTTTGTGTCAATCCTGGGTCAGGGCATGTACAAGAAGTAACCAATGAATGCATCAACAAGTGGAACAACAAATCAATGTTTCTTTCCCTAAACTCCAATAAATAAAATAAATGTAATAAAAATGTTCACAGAGGCTGTGGACAGGCTGCAGCAGTGGACGGCTGCCTGAAACTCTAGAACTCTTCCTACACTTTTTTTTTTTTTTTTAAGTGATTTTAGCGAGGAAGAGAGAGATAGAAATATCAATGATGAGAGAATCATTGATTGGATGCCTCCTGCACAATCCCCAGTGGGGAGAGAGCCTGAAAGCCAGGCATATGCCCTTGATTAGAATCAATCCCGGGACCTTTCAGTTTGCAGGCTGACGCTCTATCCACTGAGCCAAACCGGCTAAGGCCTTCCTGCACTTCTTAAACATTTTCTTCATGGTGCAATTACCAACCTCCCAACTGGGGTGAGGAGGGGAAGGGACACAAAACACGCACACAGCTAAGTCCTCAGCCTTGGCTGCTCCCTTGCTTCCAAGGGCTGATATGTGATTTAGATTCCATCAACCTGATGTACCTATAAGAGACTGTGACTCAGAACTGAGTTATACAGAGAAGGCAGAGCAGGGGCGTCTGTTTTCCTGGGAGCATGGTGACCGAGGGGATTTGGTTCTGTAGCTGGCAGCAGTGGACCAGCCTCTGAGCTAAAGCTTCGTGACTATGGCACGAAGCTCCTCCGATGGTCCAGTACTGCTGTGTGTGTGTGTGTGTGTGTGTGTGTGTGTATAGAGGGGTTAGGGGTAAAGAAGGAGACATTCCTGGACCCTCATTCAGAGTCTTTTTAAAAATTTTATTTTCAATTATAATTTATATTTAATATTATTTTATACTAGAGGCCCAGTGCACAAACTTGTGCAAGGGTGGGGTCCAGCCAGCTCGGCCTCAATCTGGGCCCAATCAGGGCTGGGCTGGCAGTGGGGAGGGGCTGTGGGTGGTGGGCAGCTGGCTCTGCCCCAATTGGTGTGGGGGGGGCTGATCATGGGTAGGCCAGCCAGTGGGAGGGGCTGCGGGTGGTAGCCACTGGCCTTGCCCCTGATTGGAGTGGTGGGGGCCCATTAGGGGTGGGGCTGGCCAGGGGGAGGGGCCACAGGCAGTTGGCCTGCAAGCCTTGCCCTTAATCGAGGTGGGGAGGGTGATCTGGGGTGGGTAGGGGGAGGGCTACAGGGGGTTGGCCAGCTGGCCTGGCCCCCTATTGGGGTAAGGGGGCCCACTGGGGGTAGGGCTGGCCAGGGGGAAGGGCTGTGGGAGGTTGGCTGTCCCACCCACGATTGAACCAGTTCACTGGCCGCAGTGGGCGTCATAGCAATCAGTTGTTCTGGTCATTACAGTGTTCCAGTTGCTGGCTTTTTATATAAATAGATTAGTTTCAGGTGTACAGTATAGTGGGTAGACAATCATATACTTTACAAAGTGTCCCCCTGATATTTCCAGCATCCACCTGACACCATACATAGTTATTACAATATTATTGACTATATTTCTTATGTTGTACTTTATATCCCCATGACTATTTTATAACTATCGATCTGTACCTCTCAGTCCCTTCGCCTTTTTCACCCAGTTCCCCAATCATTTGGCAACCATCAGTCTGTTCTCTGTATCTATGAGTCTGTTTCTGTTTTATTTGTTTATACTGTTCTTTAGATTTCACCTATAAGTGAAATCATATGGTATTTGTCTTTCTCTGCCTGATTTATTTCACTTAGCATAACACTGTCTATGTCCATTCATGCTGTTGCAAATGGTAACATTTCATTCATTTTTATTGTTGAACTAGAGGCCCGGTGCACAAAAATTTGTGCACTTGGGGAGGGGGTCCCTCAGACCAGCCTGTGCCCTCTCGCAGACTGGGACCCCTCAGGGGGATGTCCACCTGCTGGCTTAGGCCCACTCCCCAGGTGATCAGGCCTAAGCTGGCAGTCAGACATCCCTTTGGCAGCCCAGGAGCCCTCAGGGGATGTCCACTTGCCAGTGGGGAGCAGGCCTAAGCTGCAGTCAGACATCCTTAGTGCTGCTGAGAAGTCAGGAGAGGCTCCCACCACCACCACTGGCAGCCGTCAGCCTGGCTTGTGGCTGAGCAAAGCTCCCCCTGTGGGAGTGCACTGACCACCAAGGGGTAGCTCCTGCATTGAGTGTATGCCCCCTGGTGGTCAGTGTGTGTCATAGTGACCAGTCATTCCCAGTGGTTCTGCTGTTAGGGTCAATTTGCATATTACCCTTTTATTATATAGGATAGAGGCCTGGTGCACAGGTGGTGGCCAGCTGGTTTGCCCTGAAGAGTGTCTGGATCAGGGTGGGGTTCCTGTTGGGGTGCCTGGCCAGCCTGGGTGAGGGGCTGATGGCTGTTTGCAGGCTGGCCACAGCCCCTTCAAGGTGGATGTCATCCCCACTGGGGTGCCTGGCCAGCCTGCCTGAGGAGCTGATGATGTTTGCAGGCTGGCCACAGCTCCCATTGACCCAACGTCCCAGCGAGCCTGGCTGGAATCAGATTTCTGGGGTTTATTTATCTATTTATCTTCTATAATTAAAACATTGTTGCCTTGAGTGGAGCCAGAGACTGCCTAGACAGGCACTTTCCTTGATCGCTGGTGAAATGAAACCTCCTGTTTGCTCTAGCTCCGTGGCTGCCAGCTGCCATCTTGGCTGGGTTAATTTGCATACAGCCACTCTGATTGGCTGGTGGGCGTGGCTTATGTGTAATGGAGTGAGGGTCAATTTGCATAATACTCTTTTATTAGGTTAGATAGTATTCATTGGTATATATGGACCACAGCTTTTTTATCCACTCATCTATTTATGGGCACTTGGGCTGCTTCCATATCTTGGCTATTGTAAATAACATTGCAGTAAACATAGGGATACACATATTCTTTCGAATTAGTGTTTTTGGTTTCTTCCAATATACAGTATACCTAGAAGTGGAATTGCTGGGTTATACACCATGATCATGTGGGATGTACTCCTGGGATGCAAGGTAGGTACAATATCCACAAATCAATTAACATGATAACACTTCATAAACAAAACGAAGGGTAGATTATATCAATAGGTGCAGAAAAAGCATTTGACAAAATCCAGCATCCATTTATGATAAAAAGTCTCAGCAAAGTGGGAATAGAGGGAATAAATATCGACATAATAAAGGCCATATATGACAAATCCACCGCTAACATTATACTCAATGGGCAAAAACTAAAAGCTTTTCCCTTAAGATCAGAGTCTGTTTCTTTATACCTCTCAGTGATTGTTTGAGCCACCCATGTCGCTTTCTGCTTAAGCTGACTGGAGTGGATCCTGTTCTAACTGGAACACTGACCATCCCAACACCCTCCTTGCCTTTCTCCCTTCCCATCCCACCTAAGTCCTACGCCCATCTGAGCTGCATGTCTCCCCCACCCATCCTTCCCCTGCACCCACCCAACTCAACACGTACCTTCCCTCCTTTCCTTTACACTCACACAGCTGAGCAGTTTGTGTGTGTGTGGGGGGGATCACTTACTGAATGCAGAGAGTTGCCATTTGTGTCTCAGCCTCAATTGTGTCATTGTGGATACCCAGCCATCTTTTCTTTCTCTGGCCATGCTCATCTCTCATTCTTTTCAACAATTTAAAACTTGCACCATTCCCTACAGACATGGCCTCTTCACTCTTAGCAGACAGCCCTTTAACTTTCTGTTCTAGTTACCCCTCACCCACTCCACACTTCATACCATCCGCTTCCCTGCAAATCTTATGCACCTTCCCTACATTTTCTTCTTGGAGGTGACCTCATTATGGTACCTGTGACCCTATTTCCTCCCATTTTCTTTGGTCTTTGCTTACTCCTGCATCTTCTCCCTTTCTTTCTATTCTCAAAAAATAACTCTAAAACATTGTTAGTTTGCATGCAGATTAATTATTTTGCATACAAATGGATTCCTCATATGTGAGGGAATCTGGTTTTAAGCTAAGGTAAGGATTTATGCGTAAATGTGGAGGGCGAGGACAGCCTGGACACAGTAAATCTTGTCTGCGCTTTTTCTGAGGGTAAATTGATTATTGGCAGCCAGCAAAGATGGCCAGCCTGGGCCTCCGGTCCTTGAATAGGTCACAAAGGGAAACCAAGGAAAACAAGTTCAGTTGTTTATGGATTCTTGAGAAAACCTCGAGAGCCTGACGGAGGAGCACACCCTGGCTCTCTCTGTGTGATGTCTCCTCGTGCCTTTCCATCAGCTCCCGACCCACATCCCCGTTAGGACTTCTCACTTCCTGCTCTTCATGCTCAAATAATTCCCATCTTGAAAAAAAAAAGTATTCTTCCTTGGTTCTCCCCTGCTAGCATAGTCACACTTCTCTGAAAACTCACCTCTTTTCCTGGTCTCTGCTTCCTCGCCTCCTTTCGCTCCTTACTCCATGTAGCTTGGTCTTCTAAACCACACCACTCTACCCAAACTCATTCATGACCTGCACACCAAGCACAGGGACAGTGTCCAGGTGTCTTCTTCCTGGATTCCCCTGTAGTCTCTGACTCTCTGGCACCCTCTGACCTTTCAGTCCTGGTTGTTGATGTCCACCCTTGATCACCTACATTCATGGGCTCCTCCTCTTCACATCACAGCCCCAGGGTTTTTTGTTGTTTGTTTGTTTTTTTGTTTTTTTGTTTTTGCCAGTTCTTTCCCTTTGGACTCTATGTATCATATGCTGTTATTTTTTTAGTGAATGACTGTATGCTGGTGACTTCCAAACCTGCCAAGGACTGCTAGAACATTAAACAGAAGGAAATGACAGTCGGAGGAAGGAGGAGAATTTGTTTTATCTGAGACAGAAGTACTGACACTTTACTGAACTCTTGCCATGTATGACCCACTTTTCATTGGGGACTTACTTAAATGTTAGGGGGAGGTGATCACGTTTGCTAAGGTGAGAGTGGAGCACCACTTTCCCTGAATCCCTCCTCCTTTCCTGCAGCAGAGACCTCAGGATGAAGGCTGGGAAGTGGCTGCCTTTTGCTTCATTCCACCCATCTGTTTTCCCTTGAGTTCCCCTGTAAATATTGACACTAGTTAGGTCCATTGCAGGCGTGGGGAATATTCTCTGGCCCTGGAGAGCGGCCATCACTCAGATGGGTGGCTGGGAATGGCAGCTACGCTTATGTCCACAGTCTCCTGGCCTGGTCAGGTCACCCCTGGATCATTTGTCTGCTACTGAAGCATATTCAGAGTGCCCCATTGTGCAGCATTAGATAAAGAAATCCCCTTGAAGGGCTGATGTTGCTGTTTACAATTTTTTTGGACCTGAATTTATCTGAAAGCGGCTAGAGGGATTCAATGTCTTGAAAAGGGCATCCTCTCCCGATGGCATCCCTAACCCCTCCACCCAAGCTTTCCTCTCCCAGCACAGATGATCTCTACTACATATGTGGGCACTCAGTCACTGTTTGGTTTGATATATTCTTGTCTGCCACCACCCTGTGCACATAACTTTCTCCTTCAAGGCACAGCCCATGGAGCTCGCACATGACATACATGACATGCTTTCAGTGTGGAAAGATACAGAAAAGCGAGCCTAGACCATGAAACAGAAAGAGGATGAACTCTGAGTTGGACAAACCTGTGTTTACAGGTTGTGTGATCTTGGGGTAATTATCTGAGACTACTTGGTTAACTAAGATACAGGAATAATAATGTATATTATCACATGGTGGTTGCAAAAGAAATGAGGAAGTACAAGTAAAGCTTGGTGCTTATTAAATATCCCCAAGTTGTAGCTGTCAGCAGCATTATTGCTAGAATCTTAATAAATATTTCTTGCTCCTTTTGCTTCTCCTTTTTCCCTAGAGAATTCACTCAGTGCTGTAATTCATCCATCACACCTACCTAGTGGATAATTCCTCTTCTCTCCTATCTACTGGCTGCATCACACACCTGGGCATTTGTCATTGCTGATGAATGTTGATGTATATGTTTTTATCATAAACTCTAGTGTAAGGTTCCTAAGCTATGTATCATGCTTTATAGCTCTGAATCCCTACTGGCTTGCATAGTGTCTCAATAGATGTTCAGTAAATATTTTGCAACACAGATGAAAATCATTTCACCTTAGAATATAATTAGATGTATGCTGGGGTAAAACCCTCCCTTATCCTTTAGTGTATATTCTATTCCCATCCCTGCCCCACAATCCCTTAAACAACCCCAACCTGAGCTGGGGCCTACTGTGCTGGCCTTGGCTGGAACAGACTGCTGTGCAAGTACTTGTCAAAGTAATAATCTATTGGTAGTTAAGCAGAGATTGGCTGTATTCTTAGAAGAGTTATGAACTGTCACGTTAAAATACCCATGAGTCACTAACATCATGGTGGGCTTTTGTGCAGGCTCACAGCGCATATGATACTAAAAATATCACGGTCCATCTGTCGAATTAGTGTCTGTTCCATTGATGTCAAAGACATTTAAATGAGCTACTTTCTTCATGCCCAAATACAAGAGAGGTCTATGTGATCCCAAACCCCATTCGAGGGTGTGGTATGATGAGAGATGTTAAGAAGGAAAACAAGCAAACAAATGAACTCTGTGCTACCACTCCTGAAGCAAGATCACTAGCCTCACATCCCAGCAATGGAAACGGGATGGTTGCATGGCCCTTAACCCAGTAGAGTTTCAGCCCCAGAAAACTGGACTTTATTGACTCTGCTGCTTCATGTCCACCTACTAAATTACTCAAAAATTCTCATGTGACCAAGCTGTCCAGGACATTAGGGAAGGGAATACTGGGAAAGGTGGCTCCAGCTTAGCTAAGTTGATAGAGTACAAACCCACCATAGATAGTAAGCCTGGATGGCATCCTAGAAAAGAAAAAGCTTTGGAGAGAAAAAGAGACACTATTATTCATACTTCTCAACTGTAAAAGTAACTTCCTCCCTTTGTAATTAGTAAGCAATCTATGAGTACTACTTTGAGGTGGTATGAGTATCCTGATGCCCAACAAAGGTTTTAGTATCTATTGATGATTCCTGTCTGAATCAGTTTTTATTGTCAGTGAGAGCCCTTCAGACCAGGCCCTGAGACCTTTCAATACGACTCTTGGTGTTTGTGTACTTTCTTGTTTTGGGCACAACAAGAGATCCACGACTCGACTTACGTGTTTCTGGCCCTAGACCTGGGATCGGGGAACAAATAGTTTCTCCAAGGAACCCTGGTCCTTTTCAGTAGAGAATATATCTGGACACCGAGATCTGATTGCTGATGTGCTCATTGCCGTTGGTGAGCTCTTGCAGGCCTTTTCAATGGGAGTGACAAAATTTTTTTAAAATTTTGAGTTCACTGATATTTACAATTCAAATTTATTCTTACCTTTTTATTTTAGATTTTTTATTTCTTTCCTCTCCCAGTGAAAATTTTGGTTCCTAATAACATTAATACATTGATTTGCTTTATCCTGTTATATACATAACATATTTTGGGTACATAATACCATCACTACTATGATCAGTACATCCACTATGTAAAATTTAAGTTCCCCTTCCCCCCCACCCCAATATTTTGTCCTTAGAATATATATTCTACTAAGATATAGAGAAAAGAGAATGCATTCTTTAAAAATTACTCAAATTAATTCTTTGTGTGATTGTGCTATTGAATGTATATAAAGTTAGGTTAGATTTTTAAAAATTAATAAAAGTTATCTTTCAGAGAAGTTTTTTTTAATTTATTTTTTTATTGTTTTCAGAGAAGTTTTAAATTGAGCAGAAAATGCGGTTTCCATATACCCTCTCACTCCATACATGCGCACAAGCTCTCACTATACACGTCAGAGACATTCTGCATCACAGTAGTTCGTATGTCACAATCGATGAACCTACATGAATAGACACATCATCACACAAAGTCCACAGTTTACATAGGGCTCACTTGTGGTGGTGTACATTCTATGGGTTTGGACAAACATATAAATCACATGTATTCACCATATGGAGACCAACCATCAGCATGAGTTTGCCTTCTTAGAATGTCAGATAGTTAGAATCATATAGTAAGTAGCCTTTTCAGATTTCCTTCTATGCACTTAGTACTATGCACTTACATTTCCTCTGTGTTTTTTTCATGGCTTGAAAGCTCATTTTTTTTCTGGTGCTGAATAATACACATTGTCTGGATGTATCATGGTTCATTATCCATTCACCTACTGAAGAACATTATGTTGCTTCCAAGTTTTAACAATCATACATTAAGCAATTTCAAATTTAATTTCAAATTACAAATGTCCATAGCATAAACATCTATGTGCAGGTTTTTGTATAGACATATTTTCAGTTCCTTTGGATAAATAGTAAGGAGTGCTATTATTAGACCTTAAGACTATGTTTAGTTTTGTAAGAAATTGCAAAACTGTCTTTCAAAGTGGCTATACTATTTTGTATTTCACTATCAATGAATGAAACTTCCCGTTGCTCCTCATTCTTGACAATATTTGATGCTGTCAGTTTTTGTTTTGTTTTGTTTTTTAGTTTGGTTATCTTAATAAGTGTGTAGTGATGTTTCCTTATTGTGTCTTTTGCAAATATATTTTCTTAGTCTCTGATTTGTATTCTCATTTTCTTGACAGTGTCTTTTGCAGAGCAGAATTAAAAAAATTTTTTTTAAGAATTTAAAAAATTTTAATGAAATCTAGTCTATCAATTATTTATTTCATGGATCACCCCTTTGGTGATGTATCTGAAAAGTCATCACCATTCCCAAGGTCATCCAGGTTTTCTCCTGTGTTATCTTCTGAGACTTTTATAGTTTTGCATTTTACCATGGCATACAAAATACTTAATGATCAGTTTCCTGTCTGCCTTGATTCTAGTCTCCCATCCCTCTATATCCCTGCTGTATGCATTCCAGATCTGTTTTCTTTTCCTGCTATGCTCCTTCATGTCTTTACCAGGGGTCCTCAAACTACTGCCCGCGGGCCACATGCGGCCTGCGGAGGACATTTATCCGGCCCGCCAGGTGTTTTTGCCGCCTTGTTTTTTTATTTCAAAATAAGATATGTGCAGTGTGCATAGGAATTTGTTTATAGTTTTTTTTTAAAAAACTATAGTCCGGCCCTCCAACGGTCTGAGGGACAGTGAACTGGCCCCCTGTTTAAAAAGTTTGAGGACCCCTGCGAGTCTAAACCTTTATACTTTCTATTCCTCGTTCTTGGAATCCCCTTCCCCATCTTCACCAGAAAACTTTTGCTTATCCTTCAAAGCCCGGTTCAAATATCATCTCCTTGATGAAGTCTTTCTTAAACTCCCTCAACAGAGCTACTCATTTCTGTGTTCCTATGAGGTGTGGCAGTGTTGACCCTCACAGCAGAATTCATTAGACTGTGCTATAGTTGTTTATTTTTTTAAAATTTTATCTCCACTACTCTTTGAGCAGAGGAATTTATGTAATGTGTCTGCCTCCCATGTCAAACACTGTTCTTAAACAGTTATGTGTGAATGTTTGCTTAATGAGCAAATAAGTGATGAGTAGGATCCCAACCCTCCTTGTTTCTGATGATATGAAATTTGATATTTTCTCTTTCTCTCCTCTGGGCTTTTCTGTTTCTTGGAAGTGAATATACAGATTTAGCAGCTCAGTGAGAATGACCAAGTTTATGAGAGTTTCACAGCTTACCACCACTCAATCTTCTAACCTAATTTCCTTCGGCAAATGACGAGTCATCCAATTATTAAATCTTAGAAGTGGAAGGGATGTTGAAGAATCATTTGCTCCTTTCTTCTCCTCAAGGCCGGGCTTCAACTTATACTCCATGATAAATAGGAAAGAAGACTGTGTAATTACAGATTTTAATGTCAACAGAGTGCATACTTTTCCTTTCAAAGATGTGTGTAATAGTGCTTGATATGAGCCCTCCTGGTTTTAGACAGGATGGGTTATAGGAGTGACATGGATTGAACTTTATGGAAATATTTTTTCCAGGCCAAACTGCAAACACCTTGTTACCTAATTACCTGTAGATCTTTCTGATGAAGACATAGTTTATATAAAACTAAAATGTCCAGAGAACACAAGTTGAGGGTATTTAACCTGCTTGTTTCTTTTCATCATCGGATTTCTTGCTCTCTTGAATTATTACTATTTTAATAGGCATCATAACTATTAAGTATTAAGTTGTTACATCACCGCCCTAATGTGATTCAAACGAAAATCGGCATTTGACTCCCGATTCCCAAAAGCCCATGAAGATAGCGGTTCTCTCCTATTATCCAAGGAAGACCTACTGAGCCATTAAAGACATAGTACTCTCCCCCTTCCCTAATTAATGTGTATGTGTGTTTTTCCTGTTCCATGCGCCCTCCAATAAAAAGAGATAAACTATTGCACAAGCTTCACGAGGGAGATGCCTTAGCAGTTTGGAATGGGGCTGATGCCGTGTCACACGTTAGGGGACACCCATTGTCACACATCTTTCATCGTCAACCAAGTTGGCTGTGCTTACCCTGAGGAATAACACAACCTGGAAAACTGCCCAGAGAGGTGCAAATTGAGATTTGCATTCACTTTAGGATATAATTTATTCAAACAGGTACTGTGCTAGATTCTAGAGACAGGGGATGGTCCTTGCCTTCGTAGGCCTAATTTTCTACTGAAGGAGCAGAAGTAAAGCAAATGGATAAATTTAAAAAACACCCAATTTAAACATGTTATAAAGGAAGCAAGTAAAAGGGATGGATTAGAGAATAATAGGGTGACTTACTTTTCATAGGTTGGTCGGAGAAAGTGATCCTTACGCTAAGACTTGAAGGACAGGAAGGGACCAGCCAGACGAAGAGCAGGACAACAACTTCCCATGGAGGTGGACGAGCATACGTAAAGGCCTGAAGCCGCTAAGATGTCAGCTTTTGAAAAGGAATTGAAGAAAAGGGAGAGAGTGGAACAAAGCATCCTTAAAAATCTGTAGAATATTTTGTTAAACCTTATTTTTGATGTGAAAAATAATGAAACTTCTGATTTGGAGTTAAAGGAGAAGAATGTGGAGAAAAAAGTTAATGTTTTTCTTTCCAGGGAAGGTTAATGCAGGCACAATAATGACCAAGGCCTCGTTTGATGGTTTTAAGTTTGCAGAATCCATGTGTCCCATCATTACTTCAGTGTTTGCAAAGAGGCTGAATTCATTCTAAACCCCCAGGTTGTGCTTTGATGCTCAAAAGACAGAGGCAGGTTTTTATGTTATTTTCTTTTTCCTGGCGTGAGCTTTTAATAGACTTGAAGCAAACAGCAGCAGCAAAGAATGAAGAATGACTGAACCAGGTTGAGTGACTGTGCACAGGTGACAAAGATGGGAAAGGAGGACCCAAGAGAGTCAGTGTTGATAAGAATCCCACATACTTTACTGTCACTCAAGCTCTCCGGGGAGTTCAAAGGATGTTACAGTATGGTCCGATTACCTCTCCCAGCAACTCTGCGCCATAGGTAATAAGTAGAAAGGAAGCTCTCATCTGCGGTAGTTAAATGCTGGACAGGGAACAATGGGAGCCCTGTGCTTCTAGCATTCCCCAGACACTGTACAATGGAAGCTCCAGTCTTCTCCGCATTCCCTCTCCAGGTGAGGTGACACTGGCCAGGACTCCTCTTGCCCTCCTCTTGGTTGAGTCAGCTTCGGTTTCCCCCTTGTGTTAGGGAAAGTGAATCCCACACTCCTTTTAACCACAATCGACAATACTGGCTTTGTGGGCCCAGCTGTCCCTCCAGAGCCCGCTCTTGATGAAGGGTGAAAAGTGATAAGTTGGAAACTGGAACCATGGAGCTGGCTTGGCTGCAAATCAGTGACCCCAGGCAAACAAATCTTATCAACTTTCATTGGATCAATTCTGATCCCTGGGCTGCATAATTCGTCCCGAGCTGCAGTCCTTCCCATATTTCTGGATGCTCAGAAACACTGAAAAGTAACCTGCCGGTGTCTGGGTGAGGAATGTGGGGAGGAATGTGCCACTGATCGATGCAGGTTTTGGTGACTGCTCAGAGTGACATCTATTATTCATTGCTAAAGGTTCTGAAAGGGCTCCAGGTGCTTATTTTTTGTAAAAATGAAATGGGGGAGGGGAGAGTGGAGAAAGAGGAGAAATTCCTCAAAATTGAGTTTTTGAGGGAGAAAGAGCATTAATATTTACCCGTGAGTAACAGTTATTACTCTAGTTGTATCAGAATAGTGCCTCACATCTGCCCAGGTCATTCCTCTGAGCTTCTGAGAGTTAGCAATTAGTTCCACAGAAGAAACACATAAAGTCCTTCTCAGGAACACTTAGACCATTTATCTTAAAATTGAGTGTAAAACATAGTTTCTCAGGAAGCCTCAGTTTATTTCCACTTAATTAGATAGTACTGGGTATGAAGGAGAAAGCTGGAAGGGAACTAAAAGGAGAGAAAAGGTTGCAGTAGAACCACCAAAGTATAATGCATCCTGGAGTCATCCTGCATGTCGGTAAACAATAATACATATGTTTCTGAGTCAGCAAAACATTAAAATATATAAATATCATATGTTTCATGTGCCAAGGAATTATAATGGTGGTAAAAAGATTTTAATAAATTTTAAAAATTCAAGTCAATACAATACTGAAGAAAAACAAAGTTGAAGCACTGACACTATCCAACTTCAAGTCTTATGATAAAGTAACAATAATCAAGACAGTGTGATATTGACAAAGGAATAAACAAATAGATCAATGGAACAGAATAGAGCCCAGAAATAGACCCATATGATATAGTCAACTGATCTTTACAAAAGGTGTTAGAACTAGACAGCCATATGTAAAAAAAAAAAAAAAAAAAAAAAAAAAAAAAAAAAAAAAAAAAAAAAAAAAAAAA
>PVJC01012461.1:0-39650 GCA_004026665.1 Murina feae
TGCCTCTCTCGGCCCGGCCCCCACCCCCACTTCGATAAAGGAACAAGGTGTATGCACAGGCCAGTTGGATCCTCCGCTGAAATTTTATTTTAAATCATGACAGACAGATTGCGTGGAAAACCAAAGGAATTCCAAAGAATTTCCTGCTCTGGGAACAGAAGTGAAGTCTATATTTAACAACATCTGAAGCTGTCAAGAATGCTTTGTGGTTGGATAACAGGCAGAAAAATGTTAAAAACGCAGGCTACTGCGATACCCAAATATGGAAATATTGTTACGTCTGGTGTCTGATTCACCATCTGGAAATACTTACAACCATGAAGTCAAACAGAAAAGACACCACAACAGAAGCCAGGGACACTCCTCTGCAGCCATTCTCTTTCCACCACCTCCTCCGCCCTGTACCGCCCCTACTCACTCTGGTCCCAGTCACTTCATTAAGAAGGAAACAGCAATAAAACTCGAACACAGGAAAAACCATTTTTCTAAACAATAGTTGATGGATTGACCTGGGTACAAGGTAGGGCCCAGACTTGCCTCACTTTATTTGCATAACACCTGACATCCATTGGCATGAGGAGACACGCCCCTCCGACAAAGCCTTAGAGATCCAGCTTCCCCTAGCAAAAGCCTCTTACACTTATGAGAAGGCACTTTTGAATGAATGAAACTTAATGCCCGCCTGGTAGTTCTCCTTGCTGGAGGCTGTTTTCACTGCAATAGCTTCACATGTGCATTTCAGTCACAGAAAAGTCAGCACTGAAAAAAGGCCTTCTTCAGCCAGACGGTTGAATTCCATTCAACAATAAAAAGGACAAAAGAGCAAAAGAGACAGGCAGCTCTCCTAAAGCACATATGAAAGGGAGGCTGACATAATTTCTTGTGCATGTTTTTGTTAAAATTGCACAAGGAGATATTTTCGAAACTTTGAGGGAAAGTTTATCCATTATACGAACGAGATGGGGATGCTGCTGAAGTAATTGCTTTGCAGGCCAGTCTTCTGCTGAGTGCCTTGCAGGTAAATAAGGTCTTTAAATCCGCCAGCCTTTTTAGAACAGAGTATCACACCCTTCAACTCTTATTTCTCTGCGCTTGGAGAGAAAAGCAATGCAATTCCCTTGCAATGGGAGGTTTCTAAGTGGCTCCAAGACTTTCGGCTTTAAGGAGCCTGCTTTTTCCAGAGATTGGGCACAATGGTGGTGGAATCTGGTTTGGCCTTCCAGCATATACAGGTGATGATCTCAGTATAAATCACTCCACGGTGGTCCGTCCCCTCCGCTTGGCTGGCTGCTCAGTGTGCACCGCCACCCGCCCGCGGAGGGAGGCTGGAAGCGCCTGCCGGGGCTCCCGCATCCGCAGGGGAAGTGTCGGCCAGCCTCCCGGAGAACTCCCAGCCTTCATTTCCTCTCGGACTGCAACCCCAGGCAGTGGGCTGGGACTAAAGGGGGAACCTCCAAAAGCAAACAAGTACGACACACCGACAAGGGGAGGGCGGAAGAGGGAAGACCTCTGCCTGGAAAATGGCCAGACGTGGGAGCAGTGGATTCCCAGTCCACCCCACCTTCTCATTCATAAATGACGCTGCGGGGATTAATTTGCAACACACTGAACTTCGCTCATAAACCCCGGGCCGAAGCGCAGGGGCGTTATCCGAGCACGTCGCCGCCGCGGAGTGCACCAGGAGATGCCCGGACTCAGAGACACACTCCCCTCCCCCTTCGCCTCTCTCAATAGACGGCTTGACTCTCACCTTCGATGTAAACAAGCAAACAGCTCACCGCCTTCCCGGGCGAGGAGGGTTCCCGAGGCTGCCGGGTCAGCTCGGCATCACCAAACAAAATGACTTTTGTTCCTCCCTCTCAGGTCCTCCTACCCTCCCAGCCCAGACAAAGTTCTGCACTCTCCCCCACCCCACCCCCACCCTCCCACCATCATCGTGCCAAAAAGAGCCTCCCCCATGCAAGTCGTTATTTAAAGTGGAAAAACGGAAGGTTGTTTTCTTGCGTCCCGGACCCAAAAAAAAAAAAAAAAGGTGCAACGGAGCCAGGGGAGGCGCTTGGCAGCAGCCCGCGCCAGCGCGCATTCCTGAGATGGTTGAGAATTCTGGACGGCACAGACCGAGCCGACGTCACTGCAACACGCGGCGCCGCCGCCGGCCCGTATAAAAGGCGGGCTCTGCGCGCTGGGACAGACCGCGAGCGAGAGCGACCTCCGGCATCACCCGCGCCTCCGCTCCGCCCCGGGCAGCACCTCCTCAACTGGACACCCGCAGCCGCTCGCCGCCCGGCCCTCGCCTCCGAGCCGCCCGCCCCGCCGCGCTCTGCCCGCTGCGCCCCGGTGTGTCGGCGTCTCTGCCTCCGCGCTCGCCGGGACTCCCGCGCGCCACGATGCGCTCCCGCTCCGCCAGGGCGCTCCTCACCGCCGTCACCCTCCTCCAGGTCTCCCGGCTGGTGAGTCCTTCTGCCTCCCTTCCCTGTCCGTTCTCACGGCCCCTCGTCCTCTCCCCGGACTGCCCACGGCGCAGAGAAACTAAACGAGAAAGCTCGGCCGGGGGGGAGGGGAAGGGGAGGGGGGCGTTTCGGGTCCCTCTTTCTTTACGTTCCCCTGAAAGAGGCTCTGGGCCGGCGCAGCCCTGCCCGGGGTGACCCGGCTGAGCGGATCGGAAACCCGCGTCCCTTCCCGGGCGCCCCTCCTGCTCACCGCGCCGAGTCTCACGCTAGTCTTCTGCCCCTCCAGGCGCTGTCCTGCCCCGACGCCTGCGACTGCCCCCTGGAGGCGCCCACGTGCGCCCCGGGCGTCGGGCTGGTCCGGGACGGCTGTGGCTGCTGTAAGGTCTGCGCCAAGCAGCTCAACGAGGACTGCAGCAAAACGCAGCCCTGCGACCACACCAAGGGGCTGGAATGCAACTTCGGCGCCAGCTCCACCGCTCTGAAGGGGATCTGCAGAGGTAAGATGCTTGTGGCTTGGCCCCTTTAAAAGAAATAATAGTCCCCGTAGTCCAGAAGTTTAGTAATTTTGAGACCATGTATGGTGATGCTTTGTTGTTGGTAGCTTGGCAGAAAGGCACATGATTTCAGCAGTCTGGAATGCAATTCAGTGTGTCTGGGCCCAGCGAAAAGCGCATACGGAAAAGTGATTCCTGACTAACGTATTGTTCTGGTCTGCCGTCTCCGGGGAACTGTAGGGAACTTCACCATAAACCGAATTTAACAGCAGAAATATAGATGCGTTTCAGGCCGCGGTTCGGACTCTTCACTTTATCCACTTCTCCCCTTTCTCCTTGCAGCTCAGTCAGAGGGCAGACCCTGTGAGTATAACTCCAGAATCTACCAGAATGGGGAAAGTTTCCAGCCCAACTGTAAACACCAGTGCACATGCATCGACGGCGCCGTGGGCTGCATTCCTCTGTGTCCCCAAGAACTCTCTCTCCCCAACTTGGGCTGCCCCAACCCCCGACTGGTCAAAGTGAACGGGCAGTGCTGTGAGGAGTGGATCTGTGACGAGGACGGTGCCAAGGACCCCATGGAGGACAGGGACGACCTCCTGGGCAAGGGGCCCACGTTCGATGCCTCCGAGGTGGAGTTAACGAGAAACAACGAGTTAATTGCATTTGGAAAAGGTGGCTTCCTGAAGCGGCTCCCGGGTAAGTTAAAACTGAGCCCCTGAGGCCTGGGACTGAAATACGTTCCTAGTTGGAAGCTTTATAGAAACGAGGACTTGAATCTGTTTGTTGTCAGTAAGCCTCTGAGAAGTCTTCCCTCTCGTTTGTCTCTCTAGCTTTCGGACAGGGCCCTCGCATCCTCTACAACCCTTCTCTCCATGGCCAGAAATGCCTTGTCCAAACCACTTCGTGGTCTCAGTGCTCCAAGACCTGTGGAACTGGTATCTCCACGCGGGTTACCAATGACAACCCTGAATGCCGCCTGGTGAAAGAAACCCGGATTTGTGAGGTGCGGCCTTGTGGACAGCCCATGTACAGCAGCCTGAAAGTAAGTTTCTGCAAGGCAGGTCCCTGTTCCTGGGCAGCTGGGTGAAAAGGGAGCCTCTCTTCCAAGAAAGAACCATTGCCCCTAACTTTGCTTCTCTCGGCTTTCTTACAGAAGGGCAAGAAATGCAGCAAGACCAGGAAATCCCCGGAACCGGTCAAGTTTACTTACGCCGGATGTTCGAGTGTGAAGAAATACCGGCCCAAGTACTGCGGTTCCTGCGTGGACGGCCGGTGCTGCACACCCCTGCAGACCAGAACGGTGAAGATGCGTTTCCGCTGTGAAGATGGCGAGATGTTCTCCAAGAACGTCATGATGATCCAGTCCTGCAAGTGCAACTACAACTGCCCGCATGCCAGTGAGGCCGCGTTTCCCTTCTACAGGCTGTTCAATGACATTCACAAATTTAGGGACTAACTGCCACCTGGGTTTCCAGCACAGAGGTGGACAAAAGGGGGAGAAGAGCGCCGGAGTCATGGAGACATGGGTGGGGGCGGTGGGGGTGAAGGGACTCATTGTAGAAGGGATGCATTTGCTCATTCTTGAGTAGAAATAAGGTATTTTGAAACTGCCAGGTGTGCTGGTGCAGATGGACTCTAATGCAGCCGCAATTGGAGAATACTTTGCTTCATAGTATTGGAGCACATGTTACTGCTTCATTTTGGAGCTTGAGGTGTTGATGACGTTCTGTTTTCTGTTTGTAAATTATTCGGTAAGCGTATTTTTTTTCTCTAGGCTTCTTTCCTTTCGGTTCTACAATTGTAAGATAGTAAGATTAGCTGGACAGTTAAAGCCTGCAACCTTTGACAGAAATAAACGGGAGGGGGTTCCGTCCCTTCCTGAAGGTGACACTCTGTGAGTGTCCGTGAGGGCAGCTATCTGCACTCTAAACTGCAAACAGAAATCAGGTGTTTTTAAAACTGAATGTTTTTATTTATCAAAATGTAGCTTTCGGGGAGGGTGGGGAAATGTAATACTGGAATAATTTGTAAATGATTTTAATTTTATATTCAGTGAAAAGAATTTATTTATGGAATTAATCATTTAATAAAGAAATATTTACCTAATGTCCGAGTGTATGGCATTCCATATTTTTAGAGATTGTCCAAAGTCGTTGGAAGCAATCTAGCTTATCCACTCAATCATGCAAACAGGATTTATTGAGTGTCTGCTTTGTGCCAGGATCTGTTCTAGGTGCTTGGGGTAGGACAGGGAAATGACCTACATAAATAAAACAATGACTGCTTTTATATCTTTAGTAGAGAAAGATCGTTGCATTTAAAATAATCCGCATTAAAAAAAACATGTCTTGAACACCAGGCATTGAAAGAAGCATGAGAAGGAATCCAAAGCCAAGTTTGTGACTTAAATAATAATGCATTGTTTTTATAAGAATTTAAAGCCTGGGGGGGGGGGGCTCTCCCTCACCCAGTCACTGTGAGGTGGGTATAGTAATTTATCATTTTAATCACCGGGTTATTGTGCATGTCACTTAAGGAGAGAGAAACTTTAATGAAAGCAGTCCATACCTTGTACATATCTACACTTGGGTAAGATTAAGTCTGGTAGAATAATGTGTTATAAAAGATGGCTTTTTTATAACTTCATATTTCACCAGTATTGTTTCAAAAACTACTTAAAAATTGGCCCTCGGTTGGAATCAGAGGGAAAAAAACAATCTTTGAGTCTATAGGAGTCGGTTTGTTTTCACTGAATAAGCTCGAAGCAATGACTTGTGCTAATCCGAATAAGCTGGTGATTAGGTAAACATGCTGCTAAATGCAAAGGAATGCAAGGAATTTCAAGTACTTTTCCCCTAGCGTGAGGCCCAAGCTTCCCCACCCCCCCTTTCCTTTTTATAAGATGCATTATATTGATGGAGGCAGAAGCAGTTAGATCACGTTGGCTATCCAGAAGGTCAAAGGCTGGATGCAGAGCTCTCCTGAAAGGAAAGGACCTGAACTATAGGTCTAGGAGAGGCTGAGAAGGCCTCGTCAATGTTTGTGAAAATGTTGGTAGCCTGTTTTAGAAGAACCTATGTCCTTAGAAAGCACTGACAATAAACCTTTTATAGAGAGAAGTTTTCCTTTCATCGACCCTCTTGGCTCCTGTTCAAATCCACAGTGAAATATTTCAGTCTGCACTTAGTTAAGAGAGTACTTGAATTTTTAGGCTTTCAAAGGGGAGGAGGGATACAGTTCCTGGGGTCCTATAAAGGTGATTTTTCAAAATAGTTTAATTTTGGTGCTTTAATGAAGACCTACAGCAGCAGTTCTCAACCTGTGGGTCGCGACCCCTTTGGCAGTCGAACGACCCTTTCACAGGGGTCGCCTAAGACCATCCTGCATATCAGATAGTTACATTACGATTCATAACAGTAGCAACATCACAGTTATGAAGGAGCAACGAAAATGATTTTATGGTTGGGTCACAACATGAGGAACTGTTTTAAAGGGCCAGAAGGTTGAGAACCACTGACCTACAGAAAAGCAATGCATAAGCGTTGGCTTTAAAGCCTCACTGAAATGCATGAAGGTTAACATAAATGTGCTGGTAAAATTTATGGGCAGAGGCCATCACTCTTCTGATTTTGACAATGTGTCGCCTGAAATATCATCATCTGTGCCTATGCGTAGTCAGTGTTTCTGGCCTGAGGCATTCAAATGTAAGGTATTTGAGGATTTAAACACCACCTGGTTCAATCTTGGATGCAGTTAAACTTAACTTGTCAGTGCAATATAATATGTGAAACGTAATAAAAGTGTGAGGTTTTTGAGGTGCAGTCGTGTTGAACAGACATCTAAATTCATAGGTAAGATTTACAGATTCCCAGGCGCCAATGCTGAGTTATTTTCTCCAACATTAGTGCCCAGCAAAGTACTTCATACACAGAGATCAAGGAATGATAAATTATTGATCTTTTAAGTGTGCAGGGAGGTGGTATCTGTCCAAATAAGCTCAAATGTGAACAAAATCTGGCATGGGGAAAGCTGGGTCTTTGGGTCATTAATCTCACTGCAGTAAATACAATAAAGTACTGCATAGCCACTGATTCTATTTAAATGAGATTAATTTAAAAAAATGAATGGATGCAAATTATGTCTATTTTATTTGGCTATAGAAAAAAGTAAAGAAAGTCAAAGTAGTTGAGAATGAAATTGTGTAATTTAGAACCAACAACTTTTATCTAGTTCCAGCATGGAGCTCTGCCTCCTGCAAATATTGAGAAAACAAAATAAAAACCCACACATCTGCATATGAAATGACAGTTACACATATAAATATTCATCGTAGTATATAACGTACCCCTCCGCACACAGCGAAGGTGGTGTGCTGTTCCCACTTTCCAATCCAGAAGACCCTGGTGGGTTTCTGTTGGTGTGTTTTTTGTTGTTGTTTGTTGGTTTTGCTTTTTTTTTTTATATATAGAGATGTAAGAACTCATCTCTATAAGAGTTAAAAAATGACCTCAGAGTCTTAGGAATTTAGTGAATTTTAAGAAATATTCAATTGGGTCTTTAGAAGTATGGTAAGCAGTCAAACTATGAAGATTTTTACATAAATGCGTGTGCTGTCTGCTCCACAAAGAGGTGTGACTGGTTCAAAATTAGCAAAGCACATTTCAGTTATTGTTCCAAGAGAGAGACCAGACTTGATTTGTTCACAACCTCTTCTCCTGCCATCTGGCAGTATTTGAAAGTCAGCTGAGCAATAGCAAGGGTCCAGCAGGACCACGGTACAGAACAAAGCCGTGTGCTGCTCAGAGGGGCAGGTGATGCAGCGGACAGAATCCCAGATTGGAATCCAGAGACATGTCTTTTCGCACCAGCTTTGCCATTAACTTACTGGGTGACTCTGGGCACGTTTCTGGATCATTCTCTCTTGTTTTGAAATGGAACAATAGCTCCCAGCATTTTTGCCCCTCAAAGCATTATTTTTCATATACTCTCTTTGATGCATTGATTCCCTCACATTGAAAACTTTATCTCCGTAAGCAATTGAAAGTATGAAGTGAAACTGCTCAGGCATTTCCGTGGGCAAAGGAACTCATCTCTATGAAGCCTTTGACAATGTAACATTGACAGCCCTCCCTACTCTCTAAAACACCTCTGGTTATAGGATCTGGATCTCACAATCAGTAGGTCCATGCGTTCATCTCCCTGTATAGCCCTGAGAGCTGGGCCTCACTGAATCCCTGCCCTAAATAACTCATTCTTCAAACAAAGCATTGTGGAGCATGACAATGATGTATGTGCCCTATAAATAGAACAGATGTATTTGTGACTTATTTTATTGGTGGTGGGCAACACTCACCCATGTAATTTTATAAAATTACACAAATACTCAGATGCATTTGTTAGTGCCTTATAGTTTCCACATATTCTGCTCATATATTCTCAATCAGCACCTTTCTTATGACCAAATCGAAGCCACCACCATCTCTTGCCTGCATTACTAAAATGGCCTCCTCACCTGAAATGGCATATTGTATTTTCCAAAGGTGGTGGCAATGTCTTCCATCCCATATGCCTTTCCGCAATGTGACCCTGTTGCATCAACAGGTGGGGTTTTGTTCTCCACCCTCTTGGATGTGGGTGGGCTCTCTGACTGCTTGAATCAATGAATATCTCAGAAGTGATGCTGTGTGGTGCCAGCTCCCAGTGTAGCATGGGCCAGGAGCTCCTTCTCTCTCTCTCTCTCTCTCTGAAATGAGCTTCCATGATACAGCTCTCCCACAACCAGCCCACACCACACAGACAGGCCCTAGAGGATGAGGTGCTAGGTGAAGAAAGAGAAAGGCCAAGGCCTCGCTGGTGTGGCTCAGTGGTTCAGCATCAACCTATGACCAGGAGGTCACGGTTTGATTCCCAGTCAGGGCACATGCCTGAGTTGCATGCTCGATCCCCAGTAGGGGGCGTTTGGGAGGCAGGGAGCCCGTGGGCATCACACGTGCATGAGGAGACCATCTTGGCCGTGGCTCCTCCAAGCCCAGCTGCCTCACAAACGGATGTCTGCGAATGGGAGATGAACTGCCAGTTGAGTCCTTACCAGAATTCATGATGCATGAATAGCAGACTAATGGTTTTTTTAAGACCCTACGTTTTGCTTGTTGATTGCCACATAGCCCTAGATAACGGAAACATCACTAGGTTCTGTTCTTGCCCTGAAATGCTCCATTGTCCTTACAGAAGCCGGAGTGATCCTTTAAACACGTAAATCAGAGCATGCCCATCTTAGCTTAAAGGCTCTGTGGCTTCCATTGCTTTTGGAATAACATTCAACTTGCTTGCCACACAGGTTCCGAGCTCTCCCTCCTTCTTACCACTCACCTTCATTCTCTATAATCTCACTTGCCTCTTCCTCTTTGAAATAAGCCAAGAGAATCGCTCCTCAGGGCCTTTGCACTAGCTGTTGCTCTGCCCCCAGTGCCTTCCTCTTTGATCTAAATTTCTTACCAGGCAGGTCTCAGCATAAATGCTACCCTCTCAGGGACCCTCCTTCACCTCCCAGTCTAGAGTAGCTCATTACATTAAGCAGTTTTATTTACATCGTGGCATTTAGCACTACCTGGTGGTTTCTTGCTCATTTGTTATGCCTGTCCATCTACAATCACCTCTATATCAGCAGAAAGCTTTGTCTGCTTTTTTCACCACTATAAAAGCATCACTCGACACCGTGCCTGGCATAAAGTAAATGCTCATTAATATAGAATTTATGCTGCCTTAAGCTGAAACTAAAGTAGAAGACATCGCCATCACTGGCACAATGTCTTCTTTCTATTTCCCCTGGGGCTTTCCTCCAGTCTGTTAGCTTTTCATTCGTTCTTTCATTCATACATGTACTCACTAAACACTTGTGGGCACCATTATATGTCATGCACGTTATATGTAAGCAGTAGTTGATAAAGCATAGTTCCTTTACTTTGTGGTGGTAGGGGAGACGTACATGTAAGCAAAGTTAGCTAAGGTTAGGTTTAGCTGCAAGCAATGAATAACTCAAATAACAATGCTTAAGTTACACAGAATTTTGTTTCTCTTTCATGTGAAGATTCAGGTAGGCAGTGCTGGGCTGCTGTGATGCCCCAAGGATTCATGAACCAAACCTGTTATCTTATTGTTCAGCATGCATGGTCCCATTTCCCTGGTTCACCTCATGGCACATGGCCTCACCTTGCTGCAAAGGAGGCTAGGAAATGTAGTTTTTATCCTGGGTTGCCATGTACTGAGCACAAAAACAGAGATCCTGCCCTAGCCTTTTACCTCAGTGGTTAGAGCATCATCGGCTCATGTACTGAAGGGTCTCAGGTTCGATTCCGGTCAAGGGCACATACCTGTTGCAGGCTCAATCCTCTGCCCTGATCGTGGCATGTGTAAGAGGCAACCAATTGATGTGTCTCTCTCACATTGATGTTTCTCTCTCTCTGTTTCTCACACTTCCTTCTCTCTTTATAAAAAAAGAAAAAAGGAAAAAATATCCTTGAGAGAGGATTAACAACAACAACAAACATACAAAAATCTCCGAGCTCCTGTGACTGTATAAGGGAGAAATAGTGGTTGGTATCACACAGCCCAGATATGCTGTAATAAGTATAATAAGAAGAGGCTTAACTAACTGCCTGAGGCTGGGATCAGATAGGTCTTCCTGCAGGAGTTATCTCAGTCTGTTTGGAAAGATAAACAGGTTGGAAACTATTTGAAAGTCCTGGTGCTGAAGTTGAAATTTCCTACAATCAGTGATACCTTCCTCATCTAATCCACAAAGAGAAATCAAAGATACCTGCAACACCTGGGTTTAGAGACTAAGAGGCCATTCGTATTTCAAACAGTTTGTACTTTTGCTTTGGGTTCAGAAGTATCATGAAAAGGGCACCTGTATTAGGGTTCTCTAGGGAAATAGAACAAACAGGAGATTATGGATAAGAAAAAGAGAGATTTATTTTGAGGAATTAGTTCCTGTGATTGTGAGGATGGGCAAATCCAAAATCCTTAGGGCAAGCTAACAGGCTGGAAATTCAGGGAAGAACTACATTTGCAGGTTAGGCTTTGTGGCTGGAAACAGGCAGGGTTCTATGGTGCATTCTTGAGGCCAGATTCCTTCTATTTTAGGAAATCTCATTTTTTTCCCCCTTAAGGTCTTCAACTGATTGGATGAGGCCCACCCATAATATGGAGGGTAACCTGCTTTACTCAAAGTCAACTGGTTTAAATGTCAATCACATCTTCAAAATATCATCACAGCAACATCTAGACTATTTTTTTTTTTTTTTACCAAACAAATGGTGCCATAGCTTAGCTAAGTTGACACATAAAATTAACCATCAGAGTATCTGTGTGGTAGACCTTTTGTGGGCAAGAAACCTATGTCCACTCTAAAAGAGAATGAATTTGAGCAGAGTCAGAGAAAAACAAAAGCCTTACTGGTTAAAACTAAAATTCCCCCAGATCTGTTATTGTGCTTGTGTGTGGGGGGAGGAGGTGGAAGGGCTCCAGTATTTATTCTACATTGAGCAGATTTATGGGCCCCTCAAGAAGGCTCCTGGACACTGGCCCTGAGCTCCATACAAAATCAGTGGGATCCAGTACGGATGGCTGCATGGCTGGGTAGTAGAGGGACATCCTTATAAAAGCCCTAGAGAAAGACCGTTGCCAAATCCACAGGGATATGGCAGGGCACAGTCCATTGCTTGCACACACCCCAAGACAGGTCAAGCGTGCCCCTTCCTCTGGCCCTTCATGCAAATCCTCACTGTGGCAATGACACCACTACACTAGGACTAGCTGTTTAACTGTTTCCACCAGATTTTAAACTCCTTGAAGGGTCTTGTCAATGAGTGAGTACCAACTAAGAAAAGCTCAAAAGGAGTTTGACAGCTGTCTTCCACCACCTTCAGATCTTCATGAAGAAGAGAAAGTAAGTCTGTTCTGCATTGTCCCAGGGCAGGGGTCCCAAGCTGGTGGCTCAGGTGGGATCCGATCAAAACACAGACATGTTTTGTCCAGCCTGCACAGGGTTTATAAAAATTGGAACTTGTGAGCAATATTTAAAAACTGAAAGATTAAAACTGTCGAATTTTGTGGATTCTTTTGAAAATTTTATAGCTCTGGCAGCAGTGAGACATGGTTTTGCCATGGCAGCTCCCCTGTGGTGGGGCAGAACTGCAGCTTCTTCCATTAGGGTGGGTGCCCTGCAGCTCCCCAGCATAGACCAGTGGAGAGATGTGTGTGCTCGTGTGCATGTGTGTGTGCGCGCGCGCGTGTGCATGTGGTTGGGAGAATGGAAAGGCAGGAAGAGGTGATCTTTAAAAATTCAACCTCTCCCTTAAAAGGTGCTGAGGCTGACCAGCAGCCCCTGAGCGATGGATGAACAGATTACTCCGACACAGTTTACTGTGAAAGAGAGGCTAAGGGACAGCCTGACTGAAGGAGCCAGGTAACCTTGATTGCCTGCCTCGTTAGGCTTTCACTGGAATTTTTATCCTTAGATACAATTAGTAGGGTGAGTAATCTTGTGTTTACATTGTCCTCTAGGCAAGGGCATCCAGGGATTAAGCATAAGGATTCCAGTAAACACCCAAGGGTCTGCACATGCACAGACCTGATTGGAAAGGTCAAGGAATAATCAGGGGCGCTGCTTTCAACACTTTCCTAAGTCTCCCCTAAATTAGAATTCCAATAAACAGGGCAGGTGGCCTTCCACACACTTCCCTTTTCTCAGAATGTCCTCCTTACAACTTTCAAACCAAGTCTCGTGTGCTCCCAACAAAAAAGGCACTGCCTGGAGCACCATTTTTACTACAACCATGCTTAGAAAAATAATTTTCAGCATGGAAACGCTACGTTATAAAACCAGGAAAGAATAGAGACCACTTCATTAGTTTCCAATTGTCCTGGAACGGTAAGCGTGCCCAGCTTCCTTCTACGAGTCTAGTCTGTGTATTTTGGTGAGGTATACCTATTCCATTTATAATACCACGTCACATTTTCCAACAGACCCTAGACAAGTTCATCAAAGATATATACTGCATCCTGAACCTGTGCTGAATTTAACCATCTATTTTTATAGCAACCAAAGAACTTTTCCAGGGGGAATTGCTACAGATAGCCAAGGGTTTGCTCTAGATTTTTTTCTTAAATGACTCTAAGTCCTTCCTTCAAGTGCTGTCATAAATCATACTCATTTTTCAGAGGCGTTCAGTGAACTCCAGAGAGATCGAGGACTTGCCTAAGTAATTCTAGTTACAGGGGCAGTGCAGAAGGTGGACCTCAGAGGAGCTATTCTCTGAGCTTATCCCTGACAGAGGCATTTGGGCCAAAGGAAAGCACTGAGTTTCAGGGAGGTCTGACTGGTTCTTGGTGTCAACGTGGCTCCTGGGAAGACTTCCAACAATGGATTTCCTATGAGAGAATCAGCGAATCAGCGTCCCAGAGCAAGGATGATGTCCTTCTCCAGCAAACAGACCGTGGTCAAAATTAGGGTCTTCTTGCCCTGGCACGTGTGGCTCAGATGGTTGGGCATCATCCAGTTCACCAGGAGGAGCGTCCAGGAGGCAGCCTATCCGTGCTGCCTACTCACATCAATGTCTCTCTCTCTCTCTCTCTCTCTCTCTCTCTCTCTCTCTCTCTCTCTCTTTCTCTCTGCCCCTCCCTCCGTCCCTTTCTCTCTCTCTTGCTTTTCTCTTAAAAAAAAATCAATAAACTTTCCTTAAAAAAATAGGGATTTAAATTCTGGGCTCATAAGCAAAACTTTCAGGGAGTTCCTTCCTATATTCCAAACTAGTTTGTTCTTAGAAAAGAGTCCAGGTCTTTATTTGACATCTTGCATTTAAAATGACACTGGGCCATTTAAGGTGTTTCTTTAATGTTTGTTTTTGTCTTAACAAAAGGAAAGCATACTTACACAAATCCGATAATACGAGAAATATGGAATGTAAGAAAATGAAGGTCCCTAGTAAACCCTCCTCTTCATGCATGTGCGAGTACATACACACAGCCACTCTTAAATGCACAGTGTATATGACTCTTACAGGTTTTGGGTGTGCTTAACCTGGCATTTATTTTTGTTGTTATTATTATAAACAAAAGCGATTAGACTATACATAGAGTTTTACATTTATTTACAAATTTTTGAGTAAAAAAAAATACTTTTCAAAGTCAATAAATGTTGATACATGTAACTCCCCCTCAGTCACTCTAATGTTTTTACAGACTTTCATTCTCTTATTGATATGCCATAATTTATTTAAATACTTGGCGTGGCACTATTAGATGCCCATTCAAGAGCCATCCCCTCATTTCCTTGACTCCTTGCTAGCAGAGTCCCGGTTTTGTCAGCTGTTGACCCTCCCATATGTTCAGGAAAGAAAATCTCTCTCTCTGCCCTAACTCCAGAGACTGCACCAGGACTGGCTTCAGCCACCACAACTGGGCTCATATCCTTATCAGGGTTAAGGCTGTGACTTAATCCCCATCAAGGACAGTGAAGGATAAATCTTCTGGGGGAAGCGGGAGCTTCTCAGAAAGGCTTTCCTTGGCAATAAGAGACTGAGGAAGGACTGCCTCCTGAGCCCAGGAGCCAGGCATCACTGGCACATGGAAGATGGCAGGCCAGGAAGGGGGGCAGGCCCTGGTCCCTGAAGAGACCACTGAGCTGCCGAATCACCCCACACTGGCCTACCTGACACCCAGACCTCCTGCTTGGTGTGCAGATGCACCGCCTATCCTTTAAACTATTTTTGTTAAGTCAGCTGTTACTTAGAGCTAAAATCATCCTAACTGGTGGTTTTACACTTGGCCCTCTTTGAGGCCCTGGGCATTTATAAATAACATAGCGATAACCACTTCCAAAGGAGAAGTGCTTTTAGATGTGAACGAGTAGACCAACAAATATTTGGCAGGAATAGAATATTTTTAATTATTTACCTTACATTTACTGAGTCTATAGCCCTTGACAGGCCACAGGCCAGCCAGACATGGGCGACAAACAAGGAAATAATGAGATATGGTCCCTGGCCTCAAGGGTGCCACATCCAGCAGAGACAGTAACACCAGTCAATACAAGAACTTCCGTCAGAGAACCAAGGAACGTGAGAGCATGGAGGGTAGTCAGAGAAAGCTTCACAGAGGACAAAACACCTGAACTGGTTCTTGAAGGATGGATAGGAGTTTGCAATTTGGAATTACCCCCCAAATTGGGAAACATGAAAGTATTTGAGGCATGGGAATACCATCAAAGTCAGCACACTTACAGACTCAGACAAGACCTGAGTGGTAACAATCCTTTTGCATCTTGGTTTTTATGGTTGATAAGAGGGAAAGCAGCCCTCAGCAGGGACCTGTAGGTGACAAGCCCTGGTGATGAGGAAGGTTTGTCTCTTCCATGGGCATTACCATTGGAAATCCCCCATCATCATAGCAATAAAAGCTGCTAGCCTGCTGAGTGAATCAGCCTGGGCACCAGCAGACATGAGCTGGGAATGGTGGAGTACAGCCACTGCACCATCCCACCAGGAGACAACACAGTCTGCTTCTCCCACACAATGGCCTCCATATGACAGGCTGACCTCAGGCTGACAGGACCCAGCCCGGGTGACTCACTGGGGTCCCCTGAGACAGCCCCAAGAACTACTTGGACCCAGCAGCAAAGGCAAAGAGCCAGAGAGAAGTGGCCTGGGTGTCCTGGTTACTGTACCTGGCACTCCTGTGTTTGTGCCCCAAGTCAGATTCTCCAAGGAGGCCAGCCCCTTCATGGTTTCCAGTTGCTTCTAGAATAAGGCTCACGCTCACCACCAGCAGCATGCAGCTCTCTTGACCAGGATGGTAAAGCCTGCAGCAGGCCACGGGGGCAGCTCCATGTTGGTGCCGTAAACCGCATCCATTCCTCCAGACACAAGAGAATGAACATGATTGCACTCACAATCAGAGTGAATGCCAAGAAGAGCTGCAACTAGCAACTAAGTGTGCTTACATTCTATATGGCCACGAATTAGAAAGTAATTTCGTCTTTATGGGCTACGTCAATAAATAACTGAGCTGGAGGATTTGGATTATGTTATTATGTCAATGCACCTGTCCTTAACCATTCCAGGTCCACACAGGCTCCTGAGAACTTAGTTAACTACCACGGTCATTCTCATTGTCACCTGCCTGAAAGCAGTACATTCTCGCGCTTTCGCACGTTACGGACCAGGTCCCTCAGCCTGCTGTGGGAACACAGCCACGTAAAGAAAGAGAACATGGCCACAGTTCCGCGCCAGCCACAGGAACCACTGCTTTTGGGGGTGAGGGATGGTAAAGCCAAAAAAAAAGAAAGACTAGAAATCCCCTACAACATTAGACAGATTATAAGAAATTGTTCTGAATTTTGGCCAAGAAGTCAAGATTAGCAATCACGTTGATGGCCTCAATATCAGAAACTCATTCATTTGACACACATCTGTACATACATTTATGTCTTTCTACTACTACCACACACACACACACACACACACACACACACACACACACATTTATATTCCTGTTCGTTTCATGTCAGCATAGGCCTGGCTCCTGGAAGGTACAGATGACCGAGGACTTTCCACCCGGGAGTCAGAGTACCAACACCAGCTCCCTCACTCCGGAAGGGCTGCCACGCAGACCTGTTGCTGCTACCTTACTCCTCTGGTTTTCTCAGGATTTGCATGGATGGGAATCAGGGCGTGGCCACTACCATTTCCCATTCCCGGAATGGAGGAAGGGTGAGGATTCCAGCCCGGCATCCCTAGAAAACTGCAGAAAAGGGACATTATTTCAAACCTATCACCCATATTCTCTGCAAAGAGAAACCCATGAGGTGTATAGACACAGGAGCCCGATTTTATCCTGCAACCATCGAATTGCACTTCGAATCCTGAAGCATCACATCATTACTTAGCACTTTGATATGCCGTGTTTCATGTAAGACACTGCCCATCGTAAGATACACCCTCATTCTACTTACCACTAAGAAAATCCCAGCCAATCACACCAGGTCACTAAGAAAATCCCAGCCAATCACAACAGGTCCTACCGTCTGCGGTAAGAGGCATTCTGATATCAAAGCTGTTAAAGGGTAAAAAAAATGTACCTTCTATAATCAGTGACATCGAGGGGCTTATCTCTCTAATCGGACTGTGAGTTCCTAAAGGACAGGAGCACACCTTACAGCCTTCTCTGTTTGCTGTGCTGAGTGCGGTTCATGCACAGAGGAAGTGCCGAGGAAGCACACCTGAGTGGCTGAATGCATGCATGCGTCGTCGTTGCTACAAATCCTATGTCCCCTTAGAGGAAAGTGCGCTGAGAAATCAGTAACCCGCTCAAGCAGAGCAGATGGGGCCTGAGTCTTCTTGCCCCAGCGAACACTGGAAAAGCCAGATGCAGCGAGCAGACATGGAGGGAGCTCCTAACCAACCCCCAGCGCCTCCAGCGCAGCAGCTCGAGCGAGGCCCGCTCACCTTAAAGGCTGGTCAGCGAGCTGCCGGCCAGACACACTGCGACGCCAGGCTCCCCGGGGACCTATTTATGTTTCTCCTGAAAACCGGTGTGTAATATCAAACTCCTGAAAATAAAATCGCAGTTTAAGTGGACTGTGGGAGCTGGCTATTTAGAGGAACCTGCTGGCGAGCTCTCTTGTAAAGTCAATAACCACCCCAGATTTATCTATTTTATGACTTTGGATTTTTTGTGTATCGCGTTCCCGTAGAGCAAGGCACACCCTTAGATCGAGTTTCCCCACAGTGCAGTCTTTGTGCTGGGTCAGTGGCCTGAAGGGTTTGTGCCATGACTGGCCTCCCTCCCTTGAGGGTTTCTGGTCTGCTCAGGTCCCAGTCGGACTAAACCCCCGCCCCCAGGTGCCAGGGCTTCCCTGCCCTGGAAGGAGAAATGGAAACCACACGTTCCTTTGTTTGGTTTACTTTAGAATGAAGCTATTTCTGACAAGGGTTGCATTCCATTTAGAGCGAGATGGGCTGCGGCGATAGTGCAGGTATGTACCCTGCGCGAAGGGGAGCATAGGTGAGCACGCCACACGTGTGCGAAGGGAGAGGGAGGGCACTTGCATGTTTGATTATGTGCACTTGAGCATAAGGGACATCCCAGGTTCTGGGCCACCTCTTTTAGGGGATAAAGAGGTGAACAAGACTCAGCCTCCAGCCTCATAGTCTAGCCACAGCAAGCTGTGCTGAATGAGGCGATGCAGGTCTGAGGCTGCCTTCGCCTGAGAGATTGGGGAAGGTTTTACATGGGGTAGAAGCTGGAAGTTGGATCTGGGTAGAAGATGGGACAGAGAAACAGCACGTGCAAAGGCACAGGGGTGCAAAAGCATAGGAGCCCCAGGAATTGTGGGTAAGGGGCAATCTGCAGTTCCTCCCTGTACTCCCACCCAGAGCCCCAACAGTAAGGTGAAGGACACTCTTGACTGGGCCCACAAATGCATTGTCTCCAGGGAATCCTAAACTTGACCTCCCAGATCTCCTGTTTCCTATAGACCTATGAACCTGGTGCTATGGGTGCTGCAGACCCACTAACAAAACATGGGGCTCACACCTCTGAAAAGACCTTCTCCCCTACAGTTTTGCCAGCTAAAGGGCGAGAGAATCAGGTTCCCTGATGGTGATTCTGGAATAGGGCTGAAATACCCAATCAGAAATGCCAGATGACTTCCTTATCCTTGCTTTGTCCCCTTCCCTCAGCCTTCCTAAACTGTCACATGTTTGTGAAATCTGCAGGCTCCTGTTAGCCTGGCCTGCTCCTCTCCAGCTGCTCCCAGAGCGCGCTACCTCATCCCAGGGAAGCACATGTTCTCATGGCCCCTGCAAGGTGGTGAGAGGTGTCAGAGGCAGCAGCTATGTCTCTGAAGCTTGGCTTCTCATATCCCTAATCTCTGGGCTCAGTCTCCCGTCATCAATTCCTTTACTCACTACTGGCAGGCGAGTGTCATCTGTTTTACTTCGTCATATCATCCTGGCAGGATGAGAAGGACAGAACTCCGGGCATGAATCGTAGGAGAGCCTCAGGGGTTCCTGGCTCCACCTACTGTCAGAACCCCTTCCCCATGACCTTGGCAAGGGGCAACCCAGGCCTTTCTCACAGACAGGGATGCGGCCCACTCTGCCCCTTTCTGAAGTTCCTGCTCCAGATGTGTTAGCCATTCTTTTGAATATTAACTTGAAAGCCATCTCCCTAAAACTTTCAGTGACTTGATGATTCTCTTTCTGGCCCTCAGAATGAATTCAATCCTCTCATATTTAAGTTCTCAAATTTTTGTGCTCCATCCCCATCTGCACTTGCTGCCTTCTCCCCCTTTTCTACCTGCACCCCCGTATATGTTTATAGTGGGTACAATTATTCCTCACAGGATCTGGTCTCCAGGCCTTCATTTCCCTGCTGCTTGCTTGCAGACACACTTGAGTTTGTTAACGTCACTCGGAAAATGGATATTGGTGGGCTATCGGAGTTTTCTAGATGTTCCCTGAGTGCCAAATCCAGCAAGTCTATCAGCATTCTTAAGGAACCTAAGTGGACTTTTGTCACCTCTCTACCTTCCCCACTGAACTGTCAGACCTCAACACACGTATGAACTTAAATTTCAGAATCTAAGGGGCTACAGAGTACAGGAGAATTGGGTCTTAAATTTCTTGGTATTCCCAGCCCCCCGCACCCTCGGCACAAAGCCTGCAACCAGCAGGCAATTAGTAACTGTATGGCCAATCAACCAATTCATCTGTTTAATAAAAGCAGGCTAAGCTTGCATTTCGTTCCTTAGCAGTATGTTGATGCTTATAATGAACTGAAATCTGATGGTCTATTTCATATGAACTTCTATAAGGATAATCTGTCACTTCTACTTGCACTGTTTGCTTTCTTTAATGTAAATTTAGGACGTGGCATTTGTGCAACAAACACACGCTTCCAGAATTTGGTGGCTTAAAGCAACAATGATTTCTTACTTGTCTCAGTTTTGTTGGTAGACTCAGCTAGGAGCTTGGCTGGGGCTGGAATGTCCAAGATGGCCTCATCCTGGTGGCTTCTTGTGGCTCCCCGTCATTCAGTGGTATGGCCTGAGCTTTTCTTTTATAGACAAAAAGCTGGCTTTTAGGAGAGAGTGCACCAAGAGGACAATCCCCAATGGCAAGCACCTAGTAAATCTGCTTCACTCTAATGTCAAAGCAAGTTACATGACCAAACCCAGAGTCAGTGTGGGAGGTGGAGTTCACTGGGGGCTTACCATGTTTCTCCTTATTAAGTTTCATGGCTGTACTTTTGAGAGGGAGTACTTTTCCCTTACCTCTGTATAAAATTCTAATTTTTCTAGACATGAGCAAACCTGATGATGCTGAAGAGGATGCATCCTTTATTGTCTACGGTGTGCCAGGTTGTTCCTTCCATATTATGACTAACCCCCCCGCCCCTCCGCCAAAAAAAATCCCAAGGACAGAACTATTGTGCCCATTTTAAAGATGAGAAAAGTGAGATTCAGAGAACCCAATTAGCTGAACGCAAGATTTCACCCTAAGGTCTCTAACCCCAAAGCATTTTTTTAAAAAGTCGCTGCACCACACGTCTCTCAGAGTCTGAACTTTTGACTGAAAAACTGTTTTTCAGACTCTAATAAAGAACCCAAGAAGTCAGAAAAAGCAACATAACTCTTCTTTCTCTAGAGTTCCTTCAGTGATTAAGTCTCATTTTGTCCTAGGGTATTTTGGTTTCTTTTGTTTAATACAGCTAAGTCCCCTGAGTCGTGAAGGAGCCCTGAAGTGCTGATCATACAGTAGGGCTGGGATGTTTAAATATCTGCATGGAGGTTCTGATAAGGCTTTATACACACAGCCATAAGGCAGGGTTCGTACACAAAACAGCTTGGTTTGAACTTGAAGTCAATCTTAACTCCATCCATGCTGTCTGAATTGCCAGCCTAATTGGCCTCCAAGTAGAGAACTATGCTTTTTTCTTTATCTACTCTGGTAAATGATTAAAAGGCTCTTCTGCCCAGGGGGAGATCATTAACTACCCGGGAGGCTGCAGAAGGCATCTGGCAGGTGCAGCAAGGTGACCCAGGGCAGCTCCGCGTAGGATGGCAGAGCTGGGCTTCCTCAGGCAGCTTCCAATGGTCAGTGGGAATGAGGGAAGGGCCACCACTGAGTGGGGCGGGCGGGGCCGGGCCAGCGGGCAAGAATGAAGGCAAGACTGAGATGGGCAAGAGGGCCTCCCCTGTCTCACCTGCAAACATATTTTAAACTCATTAGGCACTAAAAACCCCATTTGCCTATTGAATATGTGCCACCTGGACCTGCATTCACCCACCCTCCCAGCTTCCTCTCTTGGAGGGTGGAACTACTGGCCCTGTCACATGTGAAAGTAAAGGCTTAGGCTCCTGCCAGATTGGTCACTGGAGAAACATTTGTGTAGGTGAGCACACGTGGGCGGGAGTATTGAACTTCACCTCACCTTTTCACCCGTTCAACTTCTTCAGGTCACAGATGAGGTGACATGAAAGGTTCCTTGACGTGGCCAAGGCCACCAGCTTCATTACTGCCAGCGATGGGGCAAGACCCATACCTCCCAACTCTAGGGCAGGGCTTTGCTCGGCATTGGTGCTGGCGCCAATCTCAGTAGCTTTAATTAGTGTGTTGGGCAGATAGTGGAAGGCACTTTCCTCACGAAGTCAGGGGCCTGGAGTATCTAGATCCTGGCCTTTAGAACAATAACTCACAGCTCAATTAGCTCTGTGTCCTCATTCCATCCTTCACTTATTGTTCCTTTTGGAAAGTGGGGCAGCTCTTAGAGAATGCTCTTGCCTGTAATTCTGCTCTCTCAGTGTTTCCATCCACAAAATGGGCCCGAGTACAACAACCTTTCGCTCCTTCCCTGCGCAAGAGCATGGGAAGGACTCCTGAGGCAACATCATGAGTTCTCCATGACTCACCTGTGGTGCCGGAACTCAGGCTCAGGCAGCCTCAGGTTTCTCTGACCTTGCAATGCATACATGAGAAATCACACGCGAGAAGTCAAAATTTAGTGGATGGGTACTGGCCCTTTGTGAGTGGCTGTCCACCATATCAACCATAGCGTTAAACTTGGTGATGAAGGGCAGGATAGAGGTAAAAGCCAGGGAGAAAGATTTGTGATTCTTTAAACTTATTTAATAAACATGTTAATTAATCTCACTGAGAACGGTGCTCAGGGTTGAAAGTACCTGTGCGTCAAAGGTCACCATCTGTGGGAGAGGCAGATAAAAGCAAACCATTTTAATTTCCAAGGAATGTGAGGTGTGGGAGGTTGCATGGCGCCAGAACCCACAACACCCACCTCCCAGGACAGGACTTCCTCCTCAGCCTCCGAGCTGTTACAGCCCCAGCAGGTGTAACTAATGGTGTCCTGGGCAGGACATGTGGAAAGCACTTTTCTCTCAGGGCCCGGCGTTTGAGAGTGAGAGCAGCATGTGCGAGTCCTGTGGAGCCAGACCTGGGGCAGTCCGAGGAGGCGGGTGTCAGCGGACAAAGGCTTAGGGAAAGCACTGCAGGCAGAAGGACCAGCCTGAGCAAAGCGAGGGGGCACTGTGGGCAACTGTGAGCCCTTCTGGCTGGAGGTCTCCCTCACCCCCACACAGCACACGCAGGAACCGGTGACGAGAGCCTGCCCTCACCTTCTTCCTTGTGGGGGGCCTCCCTGGGACGCCAGGGAGCTCTGCCTCATTGTCTGAGGTCACCGAGCCTCCTGAAGGTATTTCAGGAATGTGGAGGCCTGACTCACTCTCTTCCTTGAGTTCACAGTCTGAAGTTCATAAAGCCGCTTTCCCCTTTAGTCATCCTTATTCAAACATCGGCCCACATGCCTCACAGATGGAGCTGGCGGGAGGAATCCGGGGACACATTTTTCTGCTCAGGATGTGAAAGTAGATGAGGAGTTAAGGAGAACAAGGAGAGATTATTCACCGAGAGAGCCGCTGGCGCCTTGGGCAGGGGTCTAAACGCACAGAGCGTGGCTGGCTGTGTTCAGACAGCAGAGACCCCTGTGCCTCAGTTCTCTCAGCTGTAAGCAGGGACAGCAACCACACCCACTTCAGACAGCCGTGATGTGGGTTAAGGGAGTGAATCCCCGTAAAGTACCTGGAATATGGACTGACCCGTAATAAACATCCGATCAATACAAGTTTATTATCAATATTATAGCTCACGGTTGGCAGAGAGTGAATTTTCTAAACACAGAGTAATAGGGGAGAGAAGTCTTCTGAGAACAGCACTGCATGGGTTGAACCTGAAGGGAAGTGTCCCCTGCAGTGCATGGAGCTGTCCGGACAGGAGGGCCGTGCCAGGGCACAGACACCGTGAGAAGGGCAGTGCCATGGCTTGGAAGAGAAGACACCCAAGGGTCTTAGGACCAGATGCCAAAGATAAAGTTGCCACTAAAGTAGTTCTTCCAGGTTGGAAAAAGGCATCAAAATATCCAGAGAATAAACATCGAGGAGACATCTGGAGCGTGCGCTGGGCATACAGATGGAACCACTGCAAGGTTCCACGTTCGGTTCTTCACCTTGTTTCTCCAGCTGCCGGGCGAGCAACGAAATGAACAGATCAGAGGCCCTGTCTTCCTCCTTTCTGACCCCAGACGCTTTAGAGGATTGAAACTGCCAGGAAACTTCCAGATCAAAACGCCCATCCACATGGCCTCAGAGCTGGCTTTCCGAACTGTCCTAGAACACACCACAGCTGTCTTGATGCCAAGGTTTGGGTCCAAGCGGTCTTACCACCGCTGGAATTCTACGTGGACAGGGAGAACCTCTCTCTGCCTTTCAGAACATTCTGCAGGGAATTCTCGCTCTCCTGCCCGCCTTAGACAAGGCACTTGGCACCCTAGTGGAGACAGGGGGGAAGCACACAGCCCCTTGGAGCCTCTGGGGTTCATTTTACCAGCAAGTTGCTTTCTTTCCTCCTTCTCCCTCAGCCCCCCAGGCCTCATCCCTTCCCTCTCTCCTCCCTACTCTAATTGGAAGGGGCCAGCACCTGCCACGGGGTGCATCTGTCATTACAGTGACCACAGAGCAAGAATCCTGCATAAATTTGAAAGGCCTTTAAAAAAAGGTAAAAATAGCCCTAGTGGAAGAGATGATTTAAGGGTTTCACTGAAGGGAATTGAAAACAAGTATTACTGGCTCGAAGAGAAAGATGATTGAATAGATAGGAGGGAAAGGCAATGTCTGTCCTATTTTCAGACCGACGAGCAGATATAAATTTCACCACTCTCTTGCTTCATGAAGAGGAACTGGAGAGTTGAGATGAGGTGATTCTTAAAAGAAGGAACGGTTATTAGATTCCTTACTATTAATCATTAAAATTCCTTAATTTTTTATTAACTAGCTCCCCCTTCCCTCAATAACAAAATCCATGCTTATGGCAAATAATCTAAACTGTGGAGAAGGGAATGAGGTGAAAAGTAAAATTCCTTTTCTCCACTCCACCTCCCTGAGTCTCACTCCCCAGCAGAAGAAACTTAAGTTTCTTCCCCATCTTTCTAGATTTTTCCGTGTACATTCCAACCTCTTCTCGCACTACTCTCCTCCTTACTCACCCACAAGAGGCCTTCAAACTTAGGCTCTCTCATGTCAGGAAACCCCTTTTGTCTTTGTGTGGCTGGAGTCTTCAATGTCCTGCTGTCTGCTCAGAATTGTCATCTCCTCTGTGACCTCTCTGTTTAAACAAGGATCCCATCGTTACCACCATTCTCTACCCCACACTCCATGCTCACCACTGTCCACCCAGCCCTTAGCGCAATGTCCAGCACAGAGAAGCTATTTGATAAACATAGGATGGATACATGGGAGAATATATGAGGTACACACGTGCACACACACTCACACACTCACAGATTCTTGCCACAAAATATAAATGGGATGATATTATACATGGAGTTCTACCATTTGCTTTTCTAAGTCACAACATGTAAAAATGACAAAAGTTAACATTTCTTAAGCACTTACGTTTCAAGGACTAGTCCAAGCTTTTTACATGTATTCTTTCATTCGGTTAGTGCTCTCCCACTTTACAGATGAGGAAGCAAAGAAACGGAGACACAGGGAAGTTAGGTAACCACCTAAGGTCACACAGCTTGCAAATGGCAGAGCCTGCACATGTAAACTTACCTCATCTAAAAAATGACTGTTTAGCTTCAATTAATACATTTAATTTTTTTTACTTGTGGCAAAATATAGATAATATAACATTCATAAAGTTTGCTATTTTAACCATTTTTAAGTTAGTACATTCACTTTGTCATGCAACCACCACCACCAACCATCTCCAGAACTTTATCTTCCCAAGTTGAAACTCTGCATCCATAAGGCAAAAACACCCCATCCCTTGCTCCTTTGAGCTGCTGGCAACTCTCATTCCTCTTTTTGTCTCTATGAATTGACTACTCTAGGTACCTAACATAAGTGGAATCATGCACTATTTGTCCTTCGGTGGTTTATTTCACTGAGCATATTGTCTTCTTTAATTAACATTTTAATGAATAATTTTATTGAATAAAATATTCAAATGCATGATACATAATTCAAAAGGCACAAAAAGACAGAAAGAGCAAGTTCTCCTATCTCAGTCTCCAGGCACCCCAGAGGCAAATGCTCTTCCAGTATTCTTCCAAAGATGTTCTCTGTGTACACACTCATATGCCTATGTATTATTTTAATACAAATAACAACATAATCTATGTACTGTCTCGTTCCTACAACTCCCACTTAACTATTACACACCTTGGATGATGCCCATGTCACTGTCCGTTGAACTGCCCCTCAGTAAGTTATTTTTTATTGCAATACAATACAACAAAGACAAGTGCATATAACATAAGTGCACAGCTGGATGAACTTTCACAGACTGAACACACACCTGTTTAACCAGGGCCCTGATCAAGAAACAGAACATTACCAGTTCCCCAAAAGTCTCCCCTGTGCTCCTTTCCACCCCATGCCCTCACCAAAGGTAAACATACTCCTGACTTCTTAACACACTAGATTAGTTTGGCCTGTTTGTGTAGTTTCGTAAAAAAATTCATACTGTTCATACTCGAAAGTCTGGCTAATTTCATTCACCATTACACTGGTGAGATTCATCCATGGCACCAAATTTCAGGTGACCCTTAATAGTACCTTTGAAGAAGTCAAGTCCTTTGTTGCTACTGCTGAGACTTCCCCTGCTGGCTTGAGGTTTGATACGTATATATGCGTACGTTCTCTCAATCTCACCCTCATGGCTCTTGGGCTTTTCTAAAAAGCTTTGTAAATGCCTTAAATAGTCGGCAGAGAGCCGAAATTCACCTGTAGCTAATGATGAAGAGCCTTTGTGGAGATTTGTGTAGAAAGTTCTGTTGGAGTGAGGAGAGAACAGCCTTCCTTCCTGGTCCGCATCTTTGTAGCCACAGTTCAGTATGACACGCCCCTTTAAAAAACAAAACAACACACACACACAAATTTTTATTGATTTCAGAGAGGAAGAAAGAGGGAGAGAGAGATAGAAACATCAATGATGAGAGAGAATCATTGATCGGCTGCCTCCTGCTCTCCCCACACTGGGGATCGAGCCCGCAACCTGGCCATGTGCCCTGACCAGGAATTGAACCATGATCTCCAGTTCATAGGTTGACGCTCAACCACTGAGCCATGCCAGTGGGGCAAGACACACTTCTTGAGGTCAGCCAAGAACTCAACTCTAATTCCCTAAACACAAGGAATCAGGACAAAGCACTGGTTCACAAATGTTACTTTTAAAGCAGAGTCAAAACTATCCTATATAATAAAAGGCTAATAAGCAAATTGACCAAACAGCAGAACGACCGGTCATTATGATATGCACTGACCACTAGGGGGCAGACGCTCAATGCAGGAGCTGCCCCCTGGTGGTCAGTGTGCTCCCATAGGGGGAGCACCGCTCAGCCAGAAGCTGGGCTCACAGCTGGTGAGCACAGCAGTGGTGGCAGGAGCCTCTCTTGCCATCAGTTGGACATCCCCCAAGAGCTTCCAGACTCAGAGAGGGTGCAGGCTGGGCTGAGGGACACTCCACCACCACCACCACCACCACCATCACCACCACCCACCACCACCCCCTCCCCCCGCCTGAGTGTATGACTATCGTGCACTGGGCCTCTAGTTTCTAAATAAAGAGCAAAGCACTTTAACTAATATCAGCAAGGGGTCTAAGAAAAGAGATGTAGCTAATGTATTCCATCTGTTTGCTCTCTTATGCCCTAAGACTCAGGACAAAGTGCCAGTTTGGGAATGGAATCATAATACACAGGGCAGGAACAAGGTAGAAACAAGGCAAAGTTAGACACACTGTCCAATTTGTGTTTCCCAAACTGTCAAACCAGTCCCCAACCTCACTCTCATCTTTAGTCTGGCCATGACAGGAGCACCTATTTCCAGATACGAGCTGCTAAGCAGCAGAACCAATCTGCACAGTCGTGTGGAACCAATCACCACTGCCCTGATTGGTTCAGGAGGCAGCACACAGGACTGCATTCTTGTGGTTCACCCGTTCAGAAGGGCCTTTCCCAAGCACCACATGCGGCCTGCACAGGGCCCAGCAGAAGAGGGGGAGGCAAAGGATGTACCCTGCCCTTTGGCATACTGTTTTGCCACAACAATACTGCTCTTCTTGCTTTGGCACATTGCATTCCCTCTCCCCACATGAGCCTTGCCCTGGAAGGTTTCATTGTATGAACCTCAGAAGACCTCTTCTCTATTTTTGAAGAAAAAAATGGAGGTGAGGAATGGCATAGGGAAGGTTTTCATAGGGGCCTCCAAGCTCAACTGGCTGGAATCTGAAGAGGGGAAAAAAAAAAAAAAGGAATGTTAATCCTCAGTGACTGAACAGAAGCTAAGCAAACATCGGGTGACAGAGCAAACACACAAGAAATATGACCTATGTGCTCTTGGAAGGGTTATCATTCTTGAATTAGTCTTGAAATGGAAGGAGGTTCTTACTGACTCAGGGGTATTTGAATGCCAGTCTGAGCAAAAAGCTTCAGTCTTGATTCCTGGGGGAACAGCATTGAGTGCAAGGGTCAAGGAATTCCAGAGCAGGGGTGTCTGAGAATCAGTCTCATGTGAAAAGAAGTTCCAGGAGTCAACAGTAGCTGGCAGCAGATAACCTCTCCAGGCTTGAGGATTGCAGAATCCTCGACCATTAGTCAGAAGGTTATCTTAGGGATGGCCCAAGGCTGAGACGTTCACTTTCCAGATGAGGAAACCGAAGTCCAGAAAGGGTAAGAGGATTGTCTAAGGTCACACAGCTGGTTCACGGCACAGCTGGGAGCAGAGCCATGGTGAGCTGACTTTCATTCCCACGCCTCAGTCTACGTGTAACCCAAGATCAAAATAGTTGGCGGGGGGCAGAAAGAAGGGGGGAAATGATGGGTTTTGAAAGTCACTAGTAATCCTATCATTAGACACACAGACATCATTAGCCAGCTGACTATACTAATGTCCTAAATGTGAGAGGCGATATCTATTACACTAACGAGGTGACTGGTACCATTAACCATTTATGGCAGACATTTTTTTTTCTCCAAGTTTTGGGTCCTAGAAAAGAAACACGTACAAAAAGAGATTTATACACACACATCCTGTCTAAACACACACCTTGGCCATTCTGTTATGTAAATTGAATGAGTGAGTAAACATTTATCCCTTAATTTTGCCAGATTAAAAAGGCTGCAATTGAATTACACACAGAATGATGACAAAGTTATATGGTTTGTAGTTTAAAAACAAAATTGGTTAGGTCCCCCTCCCCGTTTTCACAATTTTATTAGTTTTTTAAAAAGCGACTTGAGTCATAACGAAGGTGTTGAACAAGCAGATGTGAAGACAAAAGTCCATTTAGTCCGCGCTGGCAGGGGGAAGTACCATTTGGCCAATTGTGGAGTCCCGGTTTGGGGCAAGGAAAAAAGGCATGCCCATGAAAACCATAAGTGAACGGGTATATTTTAGATTTCTGAGGGCCCTTCAAGGGGCTAAGAAAAACTAGAATGCCAGCTTGAGAGAGGACACAGACTTCTCATTGTTTCCTAATGTAGGTTAGAACATCAACAGTCTAGAGTGCTGAAAGAGACCTCTTGTATTCTATTCAAAATAGATGAATGCCATACATAGGTCTAGAAGGGTCTCAGAAATCACCTAATCCAGCATCTCGGTTTTCCAGATCAGAAGACAGAGGCCCAGAAATATCCAGGAACTTGATTAAAGTTAGCACAAATTCTCAGTGTGGTTTGCCAACCTCTACTGTGTGTCTTGGAGAGGGGAGCAGGGGTGAGACTGGGGCAGACGGCATTCCAATCTGTCTGTGAATCTTTCAAAGTGCAAGCCTTGTATACAAAAAGTGTATGTGGAGTTCTTCCCTGGAAGAGTTCAATCTACGGGAATTTACGCGAAGATTTATATGAAGATTTAAAAATGTTACAATTGTAATCATTATCCAGCCCTGCAAGGATTCGTTCAGAGGGGGTAGTAGGTGTGAAGACGCTGGGGATGGGTCCTCTGTCTTCTCAGAGGGGCTGGAGCTGTTCCTGGAGATCCGAGTGAGAGGCTGACAGCCCACAGTGCTCCCCTGGCAAGTGTCACCACTTGCCGTACCTCGGCCTCTCCAATCCCTTTGACATCTGAAGTCTATTTTGCAGTGATCATCCAGTGTGCTGACAACTGTCCACAAAACCAACCCCTGAAAGTGCCTGGGGCTTAAGGCCCACAAGATGGTTTGATGAATGTGACTACACTCCTGGAGCACCACTCCCTCAGAATGACTACCATCTTACTGAGTGAGTACTTACTAGGAATGGGCTCATGACGTATTATGCTGTTTCCTCTCAGCAATCTCAGTGCACAACAGGGGGAAGAGCTCCCTGCTTCAGAGATTGCAAACCAAAGGTCAGCCATCGTCCAATGACTCACCAAGGTCACCTGGGCAGCAAGGGGCAGACTGGTTAAATCCTTGACTCTCTGGCTCCTGGCGTAGGGCCCATACAGGTGAGGTGGCGCCCATGGCCGCTGTTGGTCCGGATTTGAAGATACTGGCAAGAGCCTTCTTCATTCCATTATTCGTTTGGAGGCCTGTTTTCTGAAGCTTCATGTTTGTTTGTCATTCGTACATAGGACTTCCTTCGATTTCTCTGCAAATTTCCACCAAATAAAACCATATGCACTTCCATAGCAACGTTGCAACACAAACATGCTGTAATCTCTGTCTATTGCAGCACACAGCTTGAAAGTTTTTTTAATTAAAGAACAAAAAAAACAAAAAACAACTCCATCTGTATACAGTTGAGCCTGGTCCCATGGCAACAAACACAAACACCAGCTTGGGTTCTCTTCTTTAAATCTTGTGTCCTCTTTTCTTTGCAGGGTAATCGTTTTAGAACAGAAACGGGGTTGCAACACTTGTGACTGCGCCGGACCCAACTCGGCGAGGGATGAGCCGCCAGCCCCGCGAAGGGCCTGCCGCGGGACCACGGGGCCGGGAGCTCTCACCGCCGGCGCTCGACACACGCAGAGACCGGGCTGTGTCCCTGTCCTTGCGGAGCCCAGCGAGTGGCTCTGCGAGGACAATCAGGCCCCTGAGGGAGGCAGGCGAGCCCCGACCACGTGTGGCTGGGCGGGAGGGGAGGGTTGGGGGGAAGGCGGCCGCCCTAACTGCCCCGGAGGCTGCGATGCCCCGTCCCCGCCGGCACCTCGCCGTCTCCGCACGCCACCGCCGGGTGTGCCGCGTCCCGTGTGACCCTCCCCGTGGCCCTCCCGGCGCTGTCGCTCACACTGACATTTTACATATGACAGACAACCTCCGGCTCATGCAGGAGAGCTATTGCCCAAGCTGACAGGCTGCGGGGGAGCGGGCGGGATATAAACCAGGACTCCACTTTCTCACTCGCCTCCTTTGGCTCTGACTCCCCGCGCGCCGCGCCGGGGGCCACTGCGCTCCTGTGGGCCCTGCGATGGGACTCCCTCCCGCAGAGCCCGGGCGGGGGTGGGTGGGGGCGCCCCCAGGGGCCAGGGCCTCCGCAGACGGGCTGGGGGAAGAGGGAGAGGTAAAGATGGGCTTGGCTGCAGCCCCTGCTTCTCCCCTCCGATCCTCCATTCTCCTGGAGCCCTGGCTTTCCAAGGCTTTCTGCATCCTGCCTGAGGAGACGCCACAGAAATGGAGACCTCCTCAAGCAGCCGGGCCAGCGGGGCTGAGCGGTGCTCCGCTCCGGTTCTTTGGTGAAAGGGCCCCCACTCGCTAGCTGGAAGGGGGAGGATTCAGGCGGTCAGTGTCCTTCTCCGTGTTTCACGTTCATGAACCAGAGAACCGCTCAGGACCAGGTGCTGGCCCCTGAGAGAGGTTCCCTGGCTCCCCCGCACTGGACTTGTGCTGAGGTGAGGGGCAGCCAACGGGGGAGAAGAAAACCTACCATTTCTGGAAACTTAACAGGTGCCGGGTGCTGTGAGAAGCTCTTTATAATATTTCATCCTCGCAAACCCAGGCGGGAGACAGTACTATTATTCTTTTTAAAATACATATGTTTTTTATTGATTTCAGAGAGGAAGGCAGAGAGAGGGAGAGATAAAAACATTAATGAGAATTATTGATCAGCTGCCTCCTGCACGCCCCCTCCTGGGGATTGAGCCTGCACCTGGGACGGGAATCAAACCGTGACCTCCTGGTTCATAGATCGGCACAACCACTGAGCTACACTGGCCGGGCAATACTATTACCGTATTTTCCTGTGTATAAGATGACTGGGCATATAAGATAACCCCCAAATTTTGAGAAGATTTTCCTGGGTTAAAAAGTCGTCTTATACGCCGGAAAATACGGTATTCTTGTTCAGTGCCTGAGAGATCCAGAGCTTTAAGAGGCAGTCTGCCCTGTCCAAGATCTTGCAATGGCAGAGCTGGTTCCGCCCAGGGCTTCAGACTCAGAGCCTGCTCACCACTGACTTACCCACAGAAGGTGGGCCCTCCAGGGGAACAGTCTAAGAAGGTTGTGCCAGGAGAGCACGTTATTCCTGACTCCCGGGCGAACTTGACCCAGCTTTAGGATGTAAAAGGGAAGAGGGGTGGGAAGAGCCCACACTTCTTGTCCAAACTCAAAGGGGACCCAAGGTTCCTCAGGAAGGCCTTTTTTTTAACCAATTGTTTTTTATTTTCAGAACTGAAGTGGAAATGACCCGGTGAGGAAGGAACATGAGCATGGCTTGCCCTGATCACACAATTAAGACATATACACTGGCCAAGGGGACATCACACCTCCCCCATCTCCCTTCAGAGAGAGAAGGCACTTTCTGAGCTGGAAGCCTATTAAAGCATTCCACTGGGGAATTCTCTGACCCTGCTGAAGGGACACTGTGAGAAACCTTGTTCCTCAGAATGCAGCTACACAAAGGGTTTTGTGCAAATACCGAGCCATCATTCTACAAATGCAAAGAAGCGTCGGGGGTGGTATGTGAACAAAGGCTGGATGGAGGATGCACGCCCAGATGCTGTCTTGGCCAGGTTGCAATTTGAATGATCTAATGTTTTCTGGCTCCTTCTTGCTTTGCTTTTTCAATTTGGTTTGAATATTTGCGTTACTATATTATTTTCCCTGTACAATTGCTGTTGTCTGTGCACAATTAGGTCATTTTCATAGTTGGGTGAGGAGATGCTTCAGATGTGAGATGAGCTACAGGTGGTAGCTAGCTTCCCCATGGGGATCTAAATACGCCATTCTGTTGGTTCCAAAGGCCTTACCTTCCTCCAGGAAACGAAAGTTTTCATATAGGTCATCCAACCAAGTGGAAAGAACCACGACATCCCTTTGTAATGGTGGGTAAGCACATCTTGTTTCTATAAGTTTCGGGGTGATTTGCTGATCTAATCGTACTGGTCCTTGGGCCAAATCTAACCCTGTATTGTTATGTTCCAGACAAAAGAAAGGGCTGTTTCCTGGCAGCCTGTGCCTTCCTGGTCTTTGGAAGGTCTGCTGAAATAGATCCTGGGCGAGGGAGAAGGAAAAGGAAGTGACAGGGTGAGGAGGAAGGGCACACTGCCCCCAGAGGTGAGCCCAGAATTCATGTAGATGTTTAAGCCAGTACAGAGGCTGGACACTGACCAAGGACTTTGAAGAAAACGAGGAAATCCAAAGGAATGGAGGCTTCTTTTGCATATAAAAGCTGCTTAGAGCCCTGCTCACAAAGTGCTTTATACCTTGGTGGTGTAAATCTCACGGACACACACTCTACCTATCCAGCTTTATCAGCGATCTGGAATTTGTGGCCCTTGGGGAAGGCCAAGGCTAAAGTTTATGTTGGTGCCACCTCTGAAGTAAGTTGGGGTAAACAAATGGAAAGGACAGGCTATGATTCAAGTTCCCTGTGGAAACGCCCTGACTCCTCAAGTGCTTTCTAGTCAGACATGACTGCCCCCAGCTCACTGAGGGCCCTGTATGGCAGCCCATCTCTCAGGCTCAATGTTCTCATTGGTGCCTGTGTGCTTCCTCTCGGTACCTTAGACCTGCATCTATGACATTGGCCTTGTTTCTCCTCTCTTCTCTCCTCTTTTTTATCCAATTCATTAGCTATTTGGTCACTAGATATTTGATTACCTCCTATGTGCCAGCCATGTGCTAGTGCTGGAGTGACAGGTGAGTGAGGAGTCTCTGCTTTCATGGAGCTCACAGTCTAATGAGGAACCCTGATGAAAAAGTGTGATAGATGACATGGAAGGGAAACCCAGGTCCACGTGTTGAGCAATGGCTGGGTGATGAGGCTGCTAAGGCTCAAAGAGATGGGTTACCTTATCCAAGCTCTCACAGATGCTGATGACAGAGTTGGAACTAACGGGATCATTCAGGAACAGAAGACTGGCCTCCTGCCACCACCTCCTTCCTGAGGCTGCCCAGAGCCCACAGTCGGAAGGAATCTTTTCTGGTTCTTTCTCATCCAGTTGCACATAGTTCAAACTTGCCCTTCTCCCTAGATTAAATTATTCCCCCCTCAGTAAAATCCACATCCTGGCCATTCATTAAAGCCAGGTGTCAGCCCTCTAAGAGAGATCACCTCTCTCTCGAGAACTGATGTGCTGATAAACTGAGCTGATGATATTAAAGTGCTTTGAGAGCTAAAATACAATACAAAACTGAGCTACTAAGTGATATATTAATTCCATCGATGAATCAGTCAAGGGATTAATCACTACTCAATACTAGGTTCTGTGGGGGTGAGGCTGTCTTCCTGTATAGTATGTCCCCATCCTTAAAAGAATGCATGGACAAGTTGATGATACAAGTTTAAAAGGGCAGAAAGTAGGCATTTATGAAGAGTTATGTGTGTTGTGCTATTATCTGCTGGTGCTCATAGTATCTCAGATAATCCTCAAACTAGTTCTTATTCAGTGTGTGGATGGAATGCGCTCTCGAAATCACTGTCTGTTCAAGCACAATATAGCATAATAACTAAAAGGTTTGGATCAGGACTGAGACTGCTTGAATTTGTATCTAGGCACTGCCAATAACTTTCTGTATGACTGGGAAAATTGCTCAAATGTTCTGTGTCTCAGTTATAAAATTGAAATTCTAAGAATAGTACCAGTCTTATGCTTTGTTTTTAGGATAAGGTGACCATGCATGTGAAGTACTTGCCACAGTGCCTGGTCCAGAGTAGCCTGAGATAAGAGTTAGGTGTTATTCCCCCGTTAGAATCAGTCTCTTTTACCTCTGCATCCTCACATCACATGGGCACGCCTCTCCGCACATTTTTATGTGCACCTGGTTATTAGGTCTTACACAGAAAAACCGATACAAGTTCAAGGTTGGATGAGTGGATGTTTCTGTCTCCCAGAGCTAATCACATGCTCATGTAAGGAAGGAAGTATTGTGTTTCTAGCTCTAAGAAAGAAAGAACAGCCCTTGGCTCAGTGGATAGTGGTCAGCCTGCGGACGGAAGGGTCCCAGGTTCGATTCCCATCAAGGGCACGTGCTTGATCCCCAGTAAGGGTTGTGCAGGAGGCAGCCAATCAATGACTCCCTCTCATCACTGATGTTTCTATCTTTCTCTCCCTTCCTATCAGAAATCAATACAAACATATATTTTTTTTAAAAAGAAAGAACATCTGGATATTCTAGATAAAGTATAACAAGTATACGTTCGAATACAGAGTTGAATTTTCATGTAAATCAGGGCAATCCTCATGGATACACACACACACACACACACACACACACAGACTGGAATTCAAAGTGGTAAACTGCCACTGAAGTTCTGCTGCTTTGGGAAGTCTGTCTCCATGACTTTGAGGCTTGGTTTTAGGGAGAACAGAGACAATTAGTGTCCTCAAAAATGGACTTGAAACTGAGAATTCTACATAAGGGTGAGACTCACAAAGGAATACTAAGTGAAAGGGTAGACTAGAAAAAACCCCTGCTATCTGTAATAAAGAAATGTGAGAAAACTTGTCTGTCTTGTCCTCAGCTCCCAAGATGTTAAAATCACAGACTTCCCCAAAACAGGTTCAGGATTTATACTGTCTACATGGTCTGAGAAACTTCAGCTGAAAAATTAGTTAAAATTGGTCCCAGGCTGGTGGCATTCCAGATCACCTGGCAGAAGCAGACCTTCTCTGGAGGGATGGATACCCATACCTCATAGGAGTCTAATCGACTTGGCCCCACTAAACATGAGATCACAGTCTAAAGCAACAAGCCACACTAGGAAACAAGTTACCATGCGTGAAAGTCGGTACAAACCACAATGACCAGGATGAGACGCTGGGGGGGAGCGCAGGAGACTTGGTTGGACACTCTGTAGGGAGGAATCTCCAAAAGGTCGAGGACCCTAGGGGGACCTGGCCGAAGGCGGCAGACTCTCTCAGCTTTTCCAAACAAGTCAGAGCCCCCGGGTGTTTACTGGAATCTTTATGCTTAATCTTTAGGTGTTCTTGCTTAAAGGACATTATAGACACACACGTGTCCTCCCAAGAATACTTACTCTACTGATTGTATCTAAAAGATAAACTTTTATCTCAAACTGCTGTGACAATAAAAGCCTGAAGAGGCAGGCGAATGAGGCTGTCCCTTAGCTCTCTCTTTCACAGTGAACCTGCGTCAGAGTAACATTCATTCTTTGTTCAGGGTCTGCTGGTCAGCCCTGGCAAGACACTATATAAGTTATTATATGCCAAATATCATTTGTTTAGATGTTTTAAAAAAATAAAAAGGGAAATAAAAACATGGAAACCCTCCCCCCCCCCCAACAAATAAACAAACCTAAAAAGGCTAGGAAGAATTGAGAAAGAACCAGATACTACTTATGGAAATACTAGTAAAAAATATATAACTATTAAAATTATAAACACAGTGAATGAGTGAAAGTAGAGTAGATATAGATAAGAGAGAATCAGGATACTGGAAGATGAATCTGAATAAATTATTCAGGACACAGCAAAAATAGAACAGGTATAGAAATGAGAAACATTAGATGTTAAAGGGGTCAGGGAGAAAAAAACAGAATGTGGAAAAAGCAATATTTAGAGAAAATGTTTAGAATGTTTTCGGAATTAAGGGCAAGAGGTAGGACTTGTTTAATCTTTGAATCTAAAGCACCTGGCACGTGCCTAGTACATAGTAGATGCCCAATAAATGTTTCTGAGTTGAATTGACCCATGTGCTCTAGCATTTGCTTGTTCATTATTTCATGTACCTATTTATTTTAACAAAACATTCACCAGAGATACAGTTGTAAACAAAACAACTTTTGTCTTCATCAAGCTGTTATTCTGAATGAAGAAGACGAATAATAAACAAGTGCATAAATTTATACTCAAGATACTTCTAGATTGTGGGAAGTGTTATGAAGGAAATAAAAGGGTTATTTAATAGGCATATTGAAAATAGGAATTCACGGAAGAACTGAGACTCAGTGATAAGAAGTCAAGTGAAAACATTCCATAAAAGGAAATAGCAAGTACACAGGCCCTGAGTGAGAAATAACTTGGCATTTTTGAGGAAAAGAAAGAAGCCACTGCATCTGAGTCTCAGTGAGTGACATGGACAGTGATATGCGATGTGGTCTGACAAGCAGGCAGGAGCAGTGGGATTTTTTCTCCCTAGGAGCAACAGGAAGTCATTATAGGGTTTAAAGCACAAGAGCCTGTGCTCTGTCACCCTGGTTACTGTGTGGAAATAGATTGCAGTGGGGGCGAGAATGGAAGCAGGGAGCTTAGCTAGTGATATCCGTCATCCAGGCAAAAGGTGACAGCACTTGGACTATGATGATGGTCATCAATATGGAGAGAGTGTATGGATTTTGATATATTCTGGAAGTAGAAACAGGGTATTTGAAGTAGATATAAAAGAGGAAGGAAAGGGGATCACGCCTGATTCCTAAGTTTTTGGATTGAACAACGGGGTGAATAGAAGTTGTGTAATCTGGCTCCCACCCACTCCTGCCCACCAGCACTGTATCCAAAAGCGTCAAGGGAGTAGAGAGTCAAGCAGATGACGCATCAGGCGGTACAAAGAAAGAGGAGATCCCAGCATGAGGTAACGACCAGAAAATGCCAGAGCCCATTACATAAGCGAAAGTGAAACCTCTGAGGAACAAATAAACAAAGGGTATCATATTGATATAAAAATATAAGAAGCTCATTCTGTGGTTACTGACATACATCATTGTGGAAACAAAATCATGTCCAAAGTGACTCTGGTTAAACTTGGAACCAGATGACAGGCGCTTTAGGAAGTTTCAAAATAATCAAGAATAACTCGAACATCATAGTGTTCTTCCCCAGGCTAATGGCTTAAAGAAAAGGGACAAGCATCCATCTGGAGAGAAGGGGCAATTCAAGGGGACCAAATGACTAGAGATAGTTCACATAAAAGAACTACTGCTGCTCAGAAAAAGGTTTGTGAATTGACTAACATTAATCAGGACTCAGCAAGTCCATGAGACTATATAGGATATTTTTTCTCTCAGCTTTATACATGCACACACACATATGTGTGTATGTATGTTAGTAGCATGCAGCTTGCGTGACAACCTCACTGTTGGTGTAATTTTGTTTTTATATTCTTACTTTTCTCTTATCCTCATTTTCTGATTTTTGAGAAACTGTGTATTTGACACACAATGTGTTTTGGAATGTAGTAGAAAACAAACAAATCAATAAACTTTCTGCCCAAACAAGGCAGCATGAAAAGCAGGCACCTGGTAGTGTTATGACACCTCAGTGAACCAAAGAGGTTCTAATTACGGTCTGTTAGACACTCACGTCAGAATCATTAAGTTCATTAGATAGATGGGAATCTTGCATTGGCCATAACAGGATGCCAAATTAAAGGTTCATGAACAAAAGGAGGAAGTATTCAGGTAAGACGAGCAGAGCCAATAAAAATAATTGAGTGCACAATTCCAGCTCCTGTAGGGGTTGATTTTCACCTGGTGGGGAAAGACTTACAGGAGGAGCTGGTTTGGCCAGCTTAGGTGCACCTCTTATAGAGCATGGCTGTGCCCGAGCCATGGCGGTCTCTCAGATTCCACCTACTGGGATCGACCAGACTCTTCTCCAGACAAATGGGTCAAAACCACCTCTGACCTCCTGAAAGGTTACTTTGCCTGCTTTCTGAGTATTTGTATATATTTTAGTGGGTTTTATTCTGCTTTCTGTGTGTGTGGTTTTTTTAAATTACAAAAGTAACTCTTTTTTAATAATAAAAGTAATACAAAGGCAATAAAAATTAAAATAATACCAAAGTACATAAAATATAAAATTAATCTTTCACTTTTTTATTTTTCTCCCATTCTATTGCTCTTCCCCATTCATCAAGAGTAATCACCAATAACTGTTCAGTATGAATACTTGTGAATCTCTGCTATGCACATTCCGACATAGTTCCATATACATATATATACTAGAGGCCCGTTGCATGAAATTCATGATTCTGGAGGGGCCCTCAGCCTAGCCTGTGCCCTCTCACAGTCTGGGAGCCCTTGGGGGATGTCCAACTGATGACTTAGATCCGCTCCCAGTCGGACATCCTTAGTGTTGCCGCAGAGGCAGGAGAGGGTCCCTCCACTGCTGCTACGCTTGCCAGCTATAAGCCCAGCCTCTGCTTAAGTGGCGCTCCCCCTGTGGGAGATCACTGACCACCAGGGGGCAGCTCCTGCATTGAGCATGGCCCCCTGGTGGTCAGTGCACATCATAGCGACAGGTCGTTCTGCATATTGGCCTTTTATTATATAGGAGACTAGGGGCCCGGTGCACAAAAATTTGTGCACTCAGGGTGGAGGGAGTCCCTCAGCCCGGCCTGTGCCCTCTGACAGTCTGGGACCCCTCAGTGGATGTCCTATGATGGCCCCAGTCTGCCAGGCGCCTTTTGTGTGTGTGTGTGTGTGTGTGTATGTGTGTGTGTCACCACTGGGGACCTGCCCCCAGCCGCATCTGAGGCTCGGAGCAGTCCTCCTGTGTGTGTCTACCTGCTGGGGACCTGCCCCTAGGCACACCATCAAGGCTTGGAGCAGGCATCCCCTCTATGTTGATCTCTCAGACTCTTGCCCTCCCCTGCATGTTGTTCTCTTTTTTGAGCGTGGCCAGGGCTGGGTGTGGCCTGCCTCCCAAGCTTGCCTACTGCCCATCTTCCTCCAGCCACCA
>PVJC01012462.1:0-39645 GCA_004026665.1 Murina feae
ACCGAGGGTCTGCATAGGTGCGGCTGTAATGATTCATTTCAGAGTCTTGGTCAGGGATCCTTCTCTGAGCTGACCGAGGGTCTGCATAGGTGTGGCTGTAATAATTCATTTCAGATTCTTGGTCAGGGATCCTTCTCTGAGCTGACCGAGGGTCTGCATAGGTGTGGCTGTAATAATTCATTTCAGACTCTTGGTCTGGGGTCCTTTTCTGAGCTGACCGAGGGTCTGCATAGGTGCGGCTGTAATGATTCATTTCAGAGTCTTGGTCAGGGATCTTTCTCTGAGCTGTCCGAGGGTCTGCAGAGGGGCGGTTGTAGCTGCGTTCCGGGCTGGAGGCTTTCCTTGGAGATCTGATTGCAGTAACAGTCATACTCTTCCGGGTGGGCTCAGTTTGGATGGCTTCATCCTTTGGGCTAACCATAGTCTTACGGGGAACTCTGACCCCTTGTGGGTTCTGGACCTTGGAGGGTGGGTCTTCTGGTAAGATTTGTGTGTTATCCTTCTGGTCTACAAAACTCAACCGACGAGAGGATTTGGCATCTGGGGTCGAGTAACGATTAATGTCATGCCCTGCCTTGCTCTCAACCCTTTTTCGTGGGGATTCCTCTCTCTGGGGACTACTAGTCCGCTGGACATGAACAGCATAGGAAGATGATGGCTGAGTTTGCTGGATCTTTCGGTGAAGAGAGGAATGGTGATGTGCATCTGATTTTGATCGGGTCTCAGTTCCTCTAGGGATGGGTGTTACAGAGAAGCTGTTTCCTGGGAGGCTAAAGCGATGATCGTCTCTGGGAATGATGGGATGCCCAGGTTCTGATCTTCGATGGATAGGAGGGCTCATGGTGATTACAGCACTTCGATGGGTTGAGGCAGCAATGGACCCACGTCCCTGATGAGGAGTTGTGCCAGTTACTTCAGCTCCTTTCTGTGTTGAAACTATTACCTTAGTCCCAGTTTTATTTGTCTTGACCATTTGATAGGCGGTGCCCTTCTGGGTAGAACCCATATTTTACCAGCTGGCTTGGATTCAGGATCCTAATGAAGTCTGAATATGTACCCTCAGTTTTAAAAAGCTGTTCTTGCACTCCCACAAAAGTGGCTGTTGTTCTAAGAGTGTCTCAAACAGTCCCCTTAGCTACCTGCCTGGTGATGTCACAAAGGAAGGAGCTTCCTATTAAACATCCTGGCAGACAGCCACAATTCAGTGAATCTCAAGCAGAAACTGCAAGGAAACTCGATGTCTTTGGAGTTAACATTAGCAAGGCTTTGACTAAATTCTTAGCAAAATCAGGATTTCCTGGTGTATAGGAAAGTTCCATGCCCTTCCCTACTCTCCTGAGATTCCATTAATTCCCAGAGACTCATCCAAGGCAAGGCTATTTGAATCAATCATGCTGTGCTAGCCCCAGTCTTAATTAGGTGCAAGGTCCAAATCTGTCCCAGTTTGGTTTGGAACTACACTATCTAATCTAATAAAAGAGTAATATGCAAATTGACCCTCACTCCATTATATCCACAAGCCAACCAATCAGAGGCAAATATGCAAACTAACCCAACAAATATGGCAGAGGCCAGAGCTGGGATACTTACGTTGCAGCCACAGCTACCACGCAAGCAATAATCCGGCTCTGACCACTCCAGGCCTGTTGGAGACTCAGAAGGCAGGGGAGACAGAGAAGATGAGCTCCAGTGCCTGAGGCTAGCTTCTGCCGGGAGTTGAAGAAGCCGCCTGTCCCTGATCACAGGTGCGGTGGAGAAACCACCTGCGTGTGATTGCAGGTCACCCACGAAGAAGCTGCCTGTAGGTGATCGCAGGCAGCTTCTCCCCCACGCCTGCAATCACAGACAGGCGGCTTCTGCCCCTCAGCCTGAGATCACAGACAGGATTGGGCATAAGCCAGAAGGTGGACATCCCCCTAAGGGATCCCAGACTGTGAGAGGGCACAGGCCGGGCTGAAGGACACCCCCCAGTGCACAAATTTTTGTGCACTGGGCTCCTAGTATACAAATAAAAAATAGAGTCCAACCTTTTCTGGGTTTTGTGGGTGGTTTGGTTGACCCTGGGGTAAAAATTTAGGGTCATAAATTCTCACATTCTTGGCCCAGGAGTAAGGGTAGGATTTGCAGAAGGAATTTGGAGTTATTCATTGGTTTCAGTCTTAAGTGGCTATTTGTGCACAAGTTACTTGGCTTGCCTAAGCTTTGGTTTCTTCATCTAGAAAACACTGTCTGGTAGGTGGGCATTGCACAATGCTAGTGTCCTTTCTCACGATCCCCTTCTTTTAGCTATCCCGATCAGCTGGACCTCTGGTTCTTTCTTTATTTGAAGAGTGACTTTCCAACTTGAATATCCATTTTGGATAAGCAAGGGTCAACTTTCCCTTTCACATGCTTCTTTTTCTGTCTCTCTCTCTCTCTCTATGACACAGACCCTACCATATCCAACATCTATTTCCCTATTGACTCTGAAGGGTCATCACAATTCTGATATGGTCAGATTCATTGTTTCTGGATCTTTAAATTCAGCCTAGATTAGAGACAAAGATGAAACAAAACCCACACATTTTGAGGTAGTGGGGATCTCAATAGATTGAGAAACTTTGAGCTACTGATACAAAACCTTAGAATGTAAAACACTAGGCTAGTCACTATATCTTTTTTATATATATAGAAAAGGATAAAAGTGGGAGAACCTTTGTAAGTCAGGTATTTTGAAGATACTATGGGTAAACCAGGTTGAAGTAAAGATCGTTCTTATTTATAGTTGTTAGCTTATCATAAAATTGAGACTGGCTTACTAAACAAAGCTTTCCTATGAGATTCTACTTTAAATAAGATGGTTTACTGATATATAACCTTTAACTATGACACTATCATGTGTATTTGTTGAGTTTTAGGAGTTCTCTGTTTTCTGAATATTAAGCCCTCATCAGATATGTGGTTTGCAAATATTCTTAAAAATATGTTTTTATTGATTTTTAGAGAGAAAAGGAAAATAGATAGAAACATCATTGGTCGGCTTCCTCTTGCATGCCCCCTACTGGGGATGGAGCCCATGATCAGGCATGTGTTCTAACCAGGAATTGAACTGGCAACTTCTTGGTTCATGGGTCGATGCTCAATCACTGAACCACACTGGCTGGCATGATTTGAAAATACTTTCTCCCATTCTATGGGTTGCCTTTTTACTCTGTGAATAGTGAAATTTTAAATTTTCATGAAGTGCAACATGTCTACTTTTTCTTTTGTTGCCTGTGCCTTTGGTGTCATATCCAAGAAATCATGGAAAAATCCAATGCCATAAAGTTTTTATCCTGTTTTATTTAAGAGTTTTATTGTTTTTGGTCTTACGTGTAGGTCCTTGTTCCATTTTGAGTTAATTTTTGTACGTGATGTTAGATAAGGGTCCAATTTCATTCTTTGCATCTGGATACCCAGTTTCCCAGCACCATTTGTTTAAAATATGGTCCTTTCCCCAAAGTCTTGGTACCCTTGTCAAAAATCACTTGGCCATATGTGAAAGGGTTATTTCTGGATTCTCTTCTATTGTGTTGATCTACAGGTCTATGTTTATGCCAATATTGCATTGTTTTGATTACTATAGTTTTGCTACCAGGAAGTGTGAGTCCTCCAGTTTTGTTCTTCCTTTGCAAGATTATTTTGGCTATCCAGGGTCCACTGAACTTTCATAGGAATTTTAGGAATTGGGATTTTGATATTAAATCTGTAGATCACTTTGGGTAGTACTGACATTTTAAAAATATTAAATCTTCCATTATATAAATACTAGTGGCCCAGTGCACAAAATTCGTGCACATTAAAAGGGGATTAATTAGAGAAAATATTTTAATATTGCTATTTGCCCTTTCTCTATAATAGAAGTGTCAGAGATTAAAGAAAATTAGTAAAACGTATATGAAAATCTTCCTCTTGTTAGAGTCTGGGGTGCACCATGGAACCCAGAGTCAAGTCTTCAACCACCCACGTGCACCTCAAAATCGCTTGAGACCCAAACCTGGATGGCCTCCCTTCATTGGGCTAGATCCAGACCCGGCTGGTCCCATCCTGTCAAGCCTTGCCAGGTGGGGGGCGGGGTGCAGCCTCAGGTCCCCTAGGTGCCAGGGCAGGGGGGCACGGCCTGAGGTCCCCCATCAAGCCCTGCTGGGTGGAGGGAGTAGCCTGTGATTTCCCCAGCCTGGCGTCGGGGCAGGGGGCACAGCCTGAGTTCCCCTGGCCTGGTGCTAGGGTGGGGGGCATGGCCTGAGGTCCCCTGGTCCAGCACCAGGGCGGAGGGCACACCTTGAGGGCCCCCGTCAAGTCTCGCTGGGTGGGGGGCACAGCCTCGGGTCCCCTGCAGCCAGGGTGGGAGGCATGGCCTGAGGTCCCCTGGCCTGGCACCAGAGAAGAGGGTGCAGCCTGAGTTCCTCTGGCCTGATTCCAGGGTGGGGGGAGCAGCCTGAGGTCTCCTGTCAAGCCCTGCGGGTGGAAGGCACGACTTCAGGTCCCCTGTCAAGCCCCATGCAGGAGGTGGGTGGGCACACAGCCTCAGGGCCCTGCTGATTGCTCCTTAAGGCTCGTTATGGGAACTTAGCCTCAGCTGTGGGTGCAAATTGATCAGTGATGGTCAATTTGCATATTCCCTCTTTATTATATAGGATGGGATGTGTTTTCATTTATGTTATCTTTAATTTCTTCCAACAATGTTTTGTAGTTTTCATAGTATAAATGTTTCATCTTTTTGGTAAATTAATAAGTATTTTATTATTTTTGGATGTTTTGTAAATGTTATTTTTATACTTTCCTTTCAGATTGTTCATTGTTCATGAAAATGCAACTGATTTATGTGTATTGCCTTTGTATCCTGCTACTTTGCTGAACTCATTTAGTCTAACAGGATTTTTTATGGAATACTTAGGGTTTTCTACATATCTAATCTAATAAAGAGTAATATTGAAATTGACCATTTCTACGGGATGCCTAAGCCACGCCCACCAGCCGATCAGAGCGGCTGTATGCAAATTAACCCAGCCAATATGGAGGTTGGCAGTCACAGAGACAGAGTAAACAGGCAGCTTCTGTTGCACCAGGAGTAAACTGTCTGCCTAGGTTGGCTGGGCTTCTCCCAGCTCAGGCAACATAGCTGCAACATTGTTTCAATTATAGAAGCCACATAGCTGAAGCAAACAGCAGGCTTCTGTTGCACCAACAATGGAGGAAACTGTGTGCCTAGGCCGGCTGGGTGTGTCTACTAAGGCAACATTCTTTCAATTATAGAAGCCACGGAGCTGAAGCCAACAGGAGCTTCGTTACCTGCCTAGGCCTCAGCTTAAAGGAACAGTGTATCAATTATAGAAGATAACTAAACCCCAGAAACCTGCTTCCAGCCAGCCTTGCTGGGACGTTGGGTCAATGGGAGCTGTGGGCAGCCTGAAAGCCTGAAAAAGCCCTCAGCCCATCACCCAGGCTGGCCACACCCCAATGGGGTGAGGGTCCCCACTGGGGGGCTTGGCCAGCCTGCAGACAGCCATCAGCCCCTCACCCAGGCTGCCCAGGTACCCCAGTAGGGACCCAAAACCTGAAGGGGCTGTGGGCGGCCTGAAAACACCCCTCAGCCCATCACCCAGGCTGGCCACACCACAATGGGGTGAGGGTCCACACTGAGGTGCTTGGCCAGCCTGCAAACAGCCATCAGCCCCTCACCCAGGCTGGCCAGGCATGCCAGCAGGTGGACATCCCTAGAGGGGTCCCAGACTGCAAGAGGGCACAGGCTGGGCTGAGGGACCTCCCGGGTGCACAAATTTTTGTGCACCGGGCCCCTAGTAAGCTCATATAATTTGAAAACAGAGATAATTTTTCTTCTTCCTGTCTGCTGTGGTGGTTTCTCTCCCAATAATTAAAATAAACACATCTTACACAGCTAAAAGCTAACTTCTATTAAAAGTAAACATTTTATTACCTAACAGAAGTACAAGTTTTCAAAAATCTATGTCAATGAAACCAAAGCCATTCTGAACACAATGAGAGATTTTTACAGTCAACAACACTACCTTTCACTTTTCAGACGTCTAACTGAAAACAAATGATTACAACTGCTGTGCTGAAATAAAAGCTCAAAATATATCTCTGAAAAACAGAAACAAAAACAAATGGTTACATGTGCTATAAACAGACAGGACCAAGTCTTCATGTGTATTGTAGCAGCTGAACAAAGTGTGAGTTAGGGATCCATTACTCTAATGGTGACTGAAGCAGACCAGGGAGAAGAGAGCTCACAAACAGGTGCTCAAACTCGGACCAGGAGTACATCTATGATCCGCTTCTGGTCAATCTGACAAGTCACTCTGATCCAGTACGATTATCCTGTGTGTGTTTTTTAAAAAAACAAAAGGGAGTTTTGAGTTGGTGTGTACATTTTTAAAAGACACAAAAAACAGCCTCTTTCTATTCAACTGAATTTAATGGAAAGGAATTTTTATTTCTTTTAATTAAAAAAACTGTATTAAATTTATTGACCCGGCCAGCATGGCTCAGTGGTTGAGGTCACAGTTCAATTCCCAGTAAGGGCACATGCCCTGGTTGTGGGCTTGATCCCTGATGAAGGCAGAGGGTGTGGGAAGTAGACAATCAGTGATTCTATCCTATCATTGATGTTGCTATCTCTCTCCCTCTCCCTTACTCTCTGAAATCACTAAAAATACATTTTTTTAATTTACTGGAGTAACATTGGTTAATAACATGTTTTTATAATCAAAGGAGATATGCTCACTAGGGTATCATGGAAATGCAAAATGACTGCAAAGCAATTGATAGCAGCATCTCTGGACTCCTTCCATCTAAAACTGTTCTGCTAATTCTAGATTACTTCACCAAAGTTAGCGTTCGTTTTACCTTGTGTTTTAAGTATAAACATTAATGTTTTAAAAATTGAACAACTTTGAATTCAAGTCTTTGTCACTAATGTTTATTAAGATGTTGATAAATGTTTAAAGTCTGCCCATGTTGCTTAGAAATAATTAACTTTGACCTACAAACATCTGGTATCTCATTACCTGGATGGTTCTGACCAACTTAGTCGCTTCCAAAAACAAGATTTCAGTTCCTCTTGATGCAATATAGGAGGAAGAAAAAACAACCTGATTACTTGCTATGTCAAAAGGTACTGGTATTCAGAAGTCACATTAGTAAGTACTCTCTCTAGTTTAAGGTGAACTGTTTTACCTAGATTCTTTCTAAAAACAGTTCATTGGTTTTCTCTTCTAACATTTTGCAGTTCCCTGTCATAGCTATGGACACTATGATGCTAATTCATAAAGCCTCAGTGAATTGAACACTAGCTCAATCTCACACAGCCTGGGCTCTGTCCCAGTTACGGTCCTAAAGGCAACAGAATGCAATCCCAGGACCTTCAGTGAAGTGATTACTTAGAGAGATATAGTCAGAATTGAGGAAGCAAACAAGGGATGGCAAGGCATCCAGTGACTATCAACAGTAGGAAGCCATTATTGCTTCTAATCTGAAAGAACTGGAGGGTGGAGGTAGGGCAGAATGGTTACTGGAACAGTGAGAGCTGGAACTGGGAAGAATGGGCTGTGTTTGTGGAAGGACACCACTTCTAGGCAGAGATGAGGTGCAGAATTAGACAGGCAGGGGAAGTAATACCCCAGCTGCTCTCCTGCCCTCTGATATGCTGGTGCCTCCCACTGGCCACTGGGAAGACAGTTGGCCAGGAATCCCAGGAGGTGCAGGGTCAGCATCCTGGAGCACAAAGCAGGGCAGGGAGAGCAGGAGAATGTGAATGGACTGGAGAAGGATGAAACGGATACCTGATCTGAAAGAGTTAATGTCTCTAACTTCCTGAGTAGAAGGAACTTAAATATAGGCAGGCATCATTTGTGGATGGCACTTTAAAGCTCTATCAACCTGTTCTGATATTAAGGTTAATTTATACCTTTCATATTATTTGTAGACTCCATTTAAATTACACAATTTATGATTTCTTGTTAGATTCTGCAGCCTGTGTGTGAGCTAAATTTAGAACTCTTTTGAAGGTACTAGACAGTTAGAAGCAAAACATCTTTCCAGACAATGTGCAAGATAAGGATGATGAGAGTGGCCGAAGGCTTGCTTTAGAAATGAAATTGGAGGTTACTGTTTTGTGATGAAGACATGATTAGCAATTAACAGAAATCCTGGGCTGAACTACAGGGGAAATGTGTATGAGAATTATGTATAGCATCTGGAAAACATTTTTTAGTAACTTTGATGTTCATCAAAGCCCAAGGATTCCCAGCTACACTGTACATGATTATTCATTCATACATACCTTCTTTAGAAGCCCCTAAAAAGCTCTCTGATGTCCTCTCTGGCTTTAGGTCTTCTTCCACTTTCTTCTTCTTTTCACTAACTTCTTGATCCTTGGTATTTGTCTCCCTTCAACAACAATGATTTTCCGTATCAAAACATACACAATAGGCAAGGGAACAGGACTATAGTCCAAAGGAAATAGCTAGCACCAATGGAGTGTTCCCTATAGGCCAGGCATCGGTTCAAGGGCTATAATATATATTAACTCAATTCTCATCACAACTACATAAGGTAGTTATCACTACCATCCTCACTAAGTGATAAGGAAACTGAGGCACAAAAGTTAAATTACCAGCCCTAGAGCTGGTCTGCCTCAGATTCCGCTCTCAACCACTAGGCTATATTGTCCCAAAGAAAAAAATCATTTCACTTAGGTTGCAATTGGTGTCCTTTTACAACCAGCACTTCATTATCTCAACTTCATTTCCAGAAACTCTCTGATTTGAAATAATCTAATTAAAGTATCTAACAATTTAAGACCACGTTTATCAAACTAGTAAGCAGAAAACATCTCTCCCATTCAACTATAAGCTCTTAAGGGCAGAGACGTCCCATGCCTCTGCACCCAGCCGCTGGGCACAGCACTACGTTGAGATCAGTATACCATAGATACTGGCTGAACCAAACTGGCGCTGTTCAGATATTTCTCCTGTTTTCATTTGGTGGATATTCAAAACAAGTATGTGAATGAGAGAGAAAATAAAGCCCGATAGGGTGAGAATGACTTTTTCCTCCTAACCTCTCATCACTAATAGAATCATAGGCTCTAGAGTCCACAGCAGGGCTTCAGATTAGCTTCTACTCTTGTCCAAATGCCTCTGAAACTAAACAGTCACTCAGCCTGTGCTTGAGGGGAAGGAGCTGTTGTTGAAGTAAGTGTGAAGGCATTGTTTTCTCTGCCAAATAGCTACGGCTATGAGAAAGTTGGTGCTTTACTGAATAAAAACCCCTTACACTGCAGTTTCTAGTCACTAGCTCTGTCCTTTGGGGCAGAAGCGAGTAAGCGGACTCTCTCTATTTTGCGATATTTCAGGTATTTGAGGGGAGCTATCAAATTCTCCACTCCATCTGCTCTTTTCAGGCCGGCTTTCCCAGCTCCTTCAGCTGTTCTCATATGACATGTTTCCAGGCCTGACTGTTCAATGGCCATCCTCTTCTATTTGTGAGTGTCACTTTTAAAATGTGATGCCCAGAAAGGAGCCCTACTCTGTGTCATGCCAGTGTGAGGCATTACTTTGTTCTGGTCAATACATTTCTGTCTACTCATCATTAATGCTGTATTGACCTTTTCATTTTTATTTTTCATTGACCTTTTTAGCAACTGCCTCAAACTGAGGCCTCATGGAGTTGCTGCCCATGCCTTCTTCAGTAAGAATGTTTTGAATTCTTATTATCTCAAAATGCCTGCTAAATACTGGGCATATAAAAATAAGATCCACTCTCTCTTTCCCCCATTCTTCCTTCTTCCCTCCCTCCCTCCCCCCGTCTCTGTAAGTAAATAAATGACACACTTCCTGCTTTCAATGAAATTACAGTGAGTAGAATCTTCCAATAAAAAAATCCACATTAAGTCAGATCTCTCACATTCTATACTTTTAGATCCAAATGTTTGGCTTCATCTTTAGAGAAATCTAACATTTCCACCTGTCAAGACTATATTGAATCCAGTCTATCACCTACCACATTTGTATTCATTTTAGACTTGTGTTATCTATAAATCTGATAAGCATGCCTATGTTATTTAATTCAAACAACTGTTGAAAATGTCGAAGGTGACAGGGCCAAGATACAGCAATCTTAGAGGCCTCTCTTTATACTGATATCCATCTGTGAATCCATATCTTGAGTACTATGGGTGTTTGGAGGAAGATGGGCAGACAGGAATCAGGACTGGCTTATCTACGGCAATGTAATCCCATCACCAGACATTCATTCCTCAAAAAGGCAAGATGTTTTTTAAAAACTAAAATCTAGTCCCCCTTCCAGAGAAAGAAGAAAACGTCCCTTGATGGCGAACAGTAAATAACCTTGCAGAGCCCTTGGGGAGATCCTGTAGCACTGTGATGTCCTCAGGTGGCTGTAGCCATCTTTCCAGGTCCTCATCGAGAGAAGAGTGAGCTCTATCCAAGGGCAAGTGAAGAGAATTGAGACAACAGTCACTTCCTGTCTCCCTCCAGAAGGAGCCATAGCACTTTACAGTGTGAAAGGACCTTCAAACTTGTGCTTTCATTACATATACAAGAAAATGAGAGCTCACTGAGATTGTCTGTAGAGTTGTAGAGGTCGCCTAGACCCGATTTAAATGTGCACAAAATCTCCTTTAAGCCTCCTGACAAAAAGCTTCAGCACTTAGGAGATCAATACCTTCCAAAGTCTGATGCCAGACTATCTCCATTCTTTTTATTTATTGATTGATTAAGGTATTACATATGTGTCCTTATCCCTCTCATTGCCTCCCTCCCCCACTCATTTCTTGATCATTAAGTCAATTTCCACCTGAGGCTAGAACTGTACCTTCATTTTTACAAGTGTTTTTTTTTTTAATTAAGAACTGCTTCTGAGACTAAATGATGTAGAGTGTGTTTTCAGAAGGCCTGTAAAGTCCCACCCATCTGAAAAATATCTTCCACTCTGGCTTGGTGCCGAGGACTGAGATGACAGAGCATCTGTGGGCATCTCTCTGTGTCCAGCACAGCCAGCTCTTTTGGAAAAGGAAGAGACAACAGTAACAGCAGCTAGCTTTTGATCATGTGACTTTATATAATCAAAAGTAACTCTGCCTACTTGAACTACTCTTCTTTTGCCTTGAATAATGACATAGATATTACTGTGGATGTTTTGGGGAGATGGAAGGACTGGAGTTACATCATGCACGATGGTCAAAATATTTCTAAAACTTAAAAAAATATATTTATCTCCCTCCCCTCTTCCTCTTTATCTTCTCTGTCTCCCCCAAAACCCTTTTCCCACTTCCTCAAAGGTTCCAGGGGCTCTTGTTTCCTCTTCCACTGCACACACCTTCCCTTCCAGATCCCTTTCTTTTCCTTCCTTATAGAGAATGATTTTACCCTTGAAGAGTATGGCAAAAACAGGATTCACTATCTAAAAGCTATTATCACTCTTCTCCCTTCCCTTCTTCTATAGCAGCTAAAAAGTTAAAGGCTCAAATCCCAGTCTCCCTTGTAACTGAAGATGGTCACGCATCCCATTTGGCCAATGATATATAGTGGGCATCTGGGAAAGATTTTGCTTCCCAAATAAAAAGGGACCAAGTCAGCTAGACTATTCCTTTGCCTCACTCTCTTACCTCTGCCTGGTCTGTGGACAGGGGTCATGTAACCAGGAGGTAACTAGCCTGAAAATAAAGGCCAGCATGCTATGCTGTTGCTACAGATGGCACACCAGGAAGATCAAAAGAACCATCCTTTGATGCCCTACCAACCTGTGGGCCTCTTGTCATGTGAGACAAACTCACTTAAGCACGATAGTGGAGTTTTCTATCATTGCAGCTGAAAGAACTCTGCAGGGCTACCTTAGGATTCACAGGACCAGAATTAGGATGAAGCAAGTGGTGCAAAGGCAGATTCAGATCCTGTTTTTCCGTAAAATTCAGATATTTTATTCATTATGGATTCTTTTTTGTATTAATTTCCATTTTTTAAAATATTGCATTAAAATAGCACTCCTCAATTTTGTGCCCAAGGATTGTCTTACTCATCTTGCCCTGAATGACAGGACAAGACAAGAGAAGTCAGGAGGCAAAGGAGATGAACTGCAGTCATTTACCTTACAACACAAGTTGGAGGAGAGCTCTGAATCAGGGCGAGAATCAGGTTTCTTGAGGAACCTTGTGCTTTTTACACTGCATTGTCTAGGTGACTGCCCTGTTTCCTCATATTTGGCTAGAAAGATCTAACAATTCTCTTCTAAAGCTTTTAAGTAAAATGTCTTAAAAGAAGCCAAAACCTGTGTTTGCCTCGCAAAATGAAGGACAAAACACACAAACAAAAACACAAATAAACTTGACAAGAAAAAAAGACCTCTATTAAAAAATGGGCAAAGGAGTCAAAGAGATACTTCTTCAAATAACATATACAAATGGACATCAAACTCATTTGAAAAAATACTCAACATCATTAATGGTAAGGGAAATGCAAATCAAAACCACAATGAGTTATCACCTCATATCCTTTAAATGGCTACTATAAAAAAACAAAAACAAAAACAGAAAATTATAAATATTGGCAAGAATGTGAAGAAACTGAAACCCTTGTGCATTCTCAATGGAAATGTAAAATGGAGCAGCTGCTGTGGAAAACAGTCTGGTATTTCCTCAAAAAATTAAAAATAGATTTACCATACGATCCAGCAATCCCATGTCAGAATATGTCCAAAAGAACTGAAAGCAGTATGCCTTGAAGACATATTTGTATACCTATGTTCATAGCAGCATTATTCACAATAGTCAAAAGATGGAAGCAATTAGTGTCCACTAACAAATGAAAGAATAAACAAAATCTACATACACATAAACATACTAGTACAATGGAATTAAGCCTTAAAAGAAAGAAAATTCTGACACATGCAATATGAATGGATCTTGAGAACATTATGCTAAGTGAAACAAGTTAGTTACAAAAAGACAAGTACTGTATCATTTCACTTATATAAGGTCATCAAAAGTCCTCAAAGTCATAGAAACAGAAAGTGGAATGGTGGTTGCTAGGAACTGAGGGGAGGGAGACATAGGGAGTTGTTTAATGGGTATAGAGTTTCAGTTTTGCAACATGGAAAAGTTCTGGAGATTGGTTGCACAACAATGTGAATATAATTAACACTAGTGAACTTAAACCTTTTATGTTATGTGTATTCTATGACAATTTAAATTTTTTTAACATTTTAGGAATAGGGGCTATTGGGATAGTATGAAAAAGAGTATTTCCCCCCTTCTTCTTATTTGTCAATAGCAGTACAAAAACTAATACAGTATTTTAAATCCTTTCAAAAGTCCAGCTTTTTATGTTACCTTTCTGTGTCCTCTTCTAGACCCTGAATTTCTTGGGTCCAAAGCACACTGCTATCTTCTTTTGTACTGCTAGCTTCTTGTTCTTCTAAATGACATTGATCTAAAAACAATTGAAAAACTTCACTTTATATGAACAAAAAAACAATAATTCAAAAGACTTCCTTAAAATGGAGTGCTTTAAAAACTTAGAGCTAATCAGTGGCCCCTGTAGTCTGCAAAGCACTAGTTCCTTCTTCCCCAGGAGAGCAGGTGGCAGGTGGCAGTCTGCAGGGTGCCTGTCTCCACAGCAGCTGCCGCAGGGGTCCTGAGAGCTCTTCAGTGCCAGGTGAAGCCCTACCTGTGCCAGGGCTCAAGAGAGACAGAGGAAGCAGAGGAAAGAAAGGGACCATAAAAGAGGAAGGAAGAGACCCTGAAAACAAATTGCACAGATTTTCTTGAGGGCCACCCTGTTCTCACTTGCGAGATGTTTCTAGGTTGGAGCCCCAGGGAAAATATTTGGGTGGGGAAGGGTAGTACCCTTTAATGTATGCCAGGCATTTTACACATGCCATCTTGTTCCATTTTGCCAGCTGTCCTATGAAGGGAAGGGAACTAACATTTGTTCAATGTCTTACAATGTACCAGGTACTGTGTATGAAACGGTTATGTACATCATGGAGTAGGAATGATCATCCCTCTTTTACAGGTGAGGATGACTGAGGTTGAGAGACATTAAACAGTTTGCCGTACAACAGCAGTGGAGTCAGAATTAAGGTGGTTATGCCTAACCTCAAGGTCCACTCTCCCAAATGTACCACTGTACTGCCAAGAGCAGCACCACAGCAAGAACCTGATGAAAACATCTGAGTAGTTGGCTTACCATTTGCAGTGACGCCCAGAGGATTTGCTGTGTCCTCACCCAACACTGCGGATGAGGCCTGCTGCCTCTTCAAGTGCTCTGTCCAATATAAAAGCAGAAGGCAACTTATTTCTTCCTTTGCATATCATACTATTCTCTAGAACAGCGGTTTTCAAAGGGTGGTCCTCAGACCAGCCACAGTATACCTGAGAACTCATTAGATATGCAAATCTAATGAGGTGCACCTCATTCCAGACTGTAGTTTAACTGGTGGTTCTGGTGCCTGGAAACTACTGCATGAGGACTTTCAATCCCACACAACAATAAAAATAAAACCGATGATGATAGGAAAGATTTCCAGAGCCTTATGTGGCAGGTATGGTTTCTAACTATCATTAAGTCAAGATCAATGTTCCCAGTTCATTCTCACAACAACCCTAGGAGATTGATCACATTGTTATTCCTGTTTAACAGATGTGGAAATGGAAATTAAAAAAAGGTTAAGGGGGAATTTACCTAGAATCACAGAGAATAAGAGGAGGAAATGGAATTTAAACCCAGGCAGTCTAGCTCTAAGGTTTGTGCTCTTAATCTCCATTTTCTAATCTCTCAGTTTGTAACAGAATCAGAGCAACTCATAATTTCCCCCATCTCTATTGGACTATATTTCATATTTTTAGCTAGTTAATGGGAAAGACAGAAAGCAAAGAATTTAATTTCCAGTTCCTAAAGAATTGCTCACAAGCATCTGCTAAGCTCAGCACACTGCCTTGCATCTGTTCGGTGCTTGGTCTCCTCCAAGTGCTCTCAGAGCAGAGCAGAGCAGAGCAGAGACAGCTGGAGGCAGCACAGACAGGAGCCCAGGGCTCGCACACCGCGCGGCCCTGCTATGTGCACAAACAGGTCTCACCCTTCCTGCAGGTCAGTTACAGGCCCTGCCTGGTAGCTCCTGGGCATCATGGGGTCCCACAAGATCATTCAATATAATTTGCAATAAAAGCTCATTTTATCCTTATTAAAGTAGTCCTTTGTTGATCTTAAGGATCCCCTAGGATTCTAAAGCACCTCCCCTTTATGCCCTTGCCAGAAGCCCAGGGCTTTGGATGTGGGCACTCCAAAAGCACAGGTATTAGCTTCTGGTCACTCCTGAGGGGGAACAACAGAGTGATGATGTATATAGCTAGCTGGGAGCACCCATTATTAGGAGAAACTACCCAAATGCCCTCTGCCCTTTTTCTTTCTGGAAAATTACTGACCCATCTCAAAGTACAGACATCACCTAGAAACCTGGCCCAGATCAGTCCTGCGAGCAAATGAGGGAGGGCTGCACAGAGTGCCCTGGGACACAGCAGTGCCATGAGCCTGGAGCCCGAGAAGAGACCTGGTGACGGCTGCTGAAACGGGGGACTCCGCGTGGTGACTGAAGAGAGAAGACAGCAGAATCCAGAGGAAAGTTTCACTCAAATCAAACTGCAAAGGAGCCTACAAGTACTGCTTATGCCAGGCCAAGGCCCAGATGACACCCTGTAGGGTGTGTGGTGACCTCTATCTACTCACGCGCAGCAGTTCTATTGTATTAAGAAGAGCATGCCCTAGCAGTGGATAGAGCGTCGGCCTGCAGAGCAAAGGGTCCCGGATTCAATTCTGGTCAAGGGCACATGCAGGAGGCAACCAATCAATGCGTTTCCCTGATATTGATGTTTCTGTCTTTCCCTCACTCTTCCACTCTCTCTAAAAGATTAAAAATATATATATATATATCCTAGGGTGAGGATTAACAAAGACCAAAAAAAAAAAAAAAAAAAGAAGAAGAAGAGCCAACTGGCCTGGCTGGCATGGCTCAGTGGTTGAGCATTAACCTATGAACCAGGAGTTCACAGTTCAATTCCTGGTTAGGGCACATACCCAGGTTGCAGGCTGGATCCCCAGTGTGAGGCGTGCAGGAGGCAGCTGATCAATGATTCTCTCTCATCATTGATGTTTCTATCTTTCTCCCTCTCCCTTTTCTGAAATTGATAAATATATATATATTTTTTTATTTTTATTTTTAAAAGAACAACTGGAGAAGAGGATTTTGCATCTGGAACTAGGGAGTTCCAGAGCAGGAACATGGGGGTGGTTCCCTGAGAGAATGGCCCCAAGATCCTGTGACCTGTCTGACCCTGTGGCATCAGGAGAGGGGTGCAGTGAGGCAAGAAGGGCCTATGACTACAGAAAACTTTAGGCAGGTTCTGGCAGCTCTGACTGACTCCACCCAAGTTCATCAGGTCAGTGGGGCTGGGGCTTGTGACAACATGGACGGTTGCTTTCGGTTGAGTCAGACCAGGTAAGTCCTCATTCACCTTCCTCTTCCTGTATCCAGACACAAAACCTCTGAGACCCTGAAAACCAAGAGGTGAGCCTCAGGAAAATTTCTAGAGGGCCCATCCTAAGAATTGAACCATCAGAGGTCTCATAAGATGTGTCCTCTGAGGGTGAGAGGCTGGTGGGCCAGGCTGTCAAGAAAAGAGCAGCCGGGTCTTTTCTGGGGAAGCAAACCACCTGCCTCAAATGTCTCTATAGCATTTATGTCCAGCACCAACTCAACTGGGAAAGGCCAGCCAATCGGCTACAATTATAACTGAACTGGTATTGCTCAGTCTCTTCCTGAAATGGAAAAATTCTGGTCACATTAGGTCTTGTGCCACTGACTTCTCTGCCCTCAGGAAAGTGATTCATCCACAATGCCAATACCTTCAATACCTCCTGCTAATGGCTGAATTAAAAGAACAGGGTGTCTTGGACTCAGTAACCAGATATCAGTCCTCCAAGGTAAGTCTGGGCTGGTTAGAAAAGGAGATAATTCCTTTAATAACAGAAGTGCATCATAATAAACCACATGAACGTTGTTATTTTCTCTTACTAGTAGAATCATTACCATAGACCCTGTAAGAAACAAAATGATGACACAGGCCAGTTATCCTGCCCAGGCTTCAGCAGTAATCTGAGGTCCACTGATTTAAAAACTGCCCCTTCCTGAATTCTGTATATTCACAGAGCCTTCTGCACTAGTGCTCACTCCCAAGGCAAGGAACCATATTGCGGTCAGTGATCGCAGCTAACAGGGCCACCAACATTCTGTATTGAGCATCCCTTACCAATTTCATCAAGTAGCTCCTGAGATGGAGGTGGTAGCTTGTCGATGTGATGCTGCGAGATGGCTTCTATCAGTTCTTTAAAAAGATAAAAGGGGAAATGAATGAACATTCTCCTGGACCTAAAGTAGATTTTCTAGGCTCCCACATGGATTTGATTTAGGATTTCCCAATGTGAAACAGACTAAGGCAGAAAAAAGGCCTCTTACAATAACAGACCTAGTTGACACCTCCAAATATGTGAATGGCTTTACTCCCCCTTTTACTCCAAACCCTTTCCTGTATTACCCCTACCTCAGTAGTGCTTAATCTGTGCCCCTTAAACCCCAAGGATATTTGGGGTGGGTGAAGTACAAATCCTTACTGAGAGACTGGGAGCACAGTCTGGAACAGGGCTGATAAAGGGATACAGAGAGAGGCTCTGGACGAGTCAAAAGGAACAAAACACAAAGTAGAAGGATTTCTCTATAGATTATGAGACCAGGGCACATAGAAGCAATCATACTTTGGGCCTTCCCCTAAGTGCTAAATTATAACATTAACCACACCCTCTCAGCATAATCCACAAAATCCTTATCCCCCACAGGGAGATTATAAGAGTTGTAACAAAGATGCAAGACATTAATGTGGCAGTGCTTGCTTCAGCAGCACGTATACTAAAATTGAAATTATATAGTCTGGCTGGTTTGACTCAGTTGAGTGTCGACCTATGAACCAGGAGGTCAGAGAATTGTACTCATCCCCAGTGTAGGGTGTGCAGGAGGCAGCCAATCAATGATTCTCACTCATCATTGATGTTTCTATCTCTCTCCCTCTTGCTTCCTCTCTGGAATCAATAAAAATTAAAAATAACAACAATAAGCCCCTAGCCAGTTTGGCTCAATGGATAGAGCATCATCCTGTGGACTGAACAGTCCTGGGTTTGATTCTGGTCAAGGGCATGTACCTTGACTGCAGGCTCCTGGGCATGAGAGTGGCAACGAATCGATGTGTCTTTCTCACATCAGTCTTTCACTTTGTCTCTCCCTCTCCCTTCCACTCTAAAAATCAATGGAAAAAATATCCTCGGGTGAGGATTAAAAATAATAATAATAATCCTATATAATAAAGAGGTAATATGCAAATGGTCATTATGCTGTGATGCATAACTACCGATCAGCAGGAGGGCGGGACAGCAAGCTACAAGAGAGCTACCAGTGGCGGCAGGCAGGTGGGGCAGCCAGGTGAGGCAAGCGGCAGTGAGCTACTCATGCATGGGTTCGTGTGCAGGGCCACTAGTAATAATAATAAAACTGGAATGATACAGAGAAGATTAGCATGACCCCTGCACAAGGATGACATGCAAATTTGTGAAGTGTTCCATGTTTTAAAAAAAACATTAATGTGGCAAAGGCAGCACACCTGTCTAAGAGCTGTTAACACACTCAGACCTTTGCTTTGGAACTGTCCTCTAAGCTTTCCCAAAGAAAGGAGCCACAGTGTAGACACAGATTTTTGCACAGTTCTTCAACAGAAGAACATAGTTACGCGGCATATGTAGAATGGACTCCTATGCAGCCATTAAACATATTTACAAATAATTTTTACTGAAGAGGAGAAATCCTCAAAATATATCATCAAAGAAGAAAAGCTGGCTACAACTGATGTAAGATATAAACTCAACTATGCTAAAAAAAATGTGGGGTTTTTTTGTATATTTCTAAAAATATAGAAAAGATATGTACCAAAATAGTGCTGGTGGTAGAATTCAATGTGTTTCTCTTTTTTTAAATATATTTTATTGATTTTTTTTACAGAGAGGAAGGGAGAGGGATAGAGAGTTAGAAACATCGATGAGAGAGAAACATTGATCAGCTGCCTCCTGCACACTCCCCACTAGAAATGTGCCCACACCAAGCCACATGCCCTTGACTGGAATCGAACCTGGGACACTTGAGTCCGCAGGCCAACACTCTATCCACTGAGCCAAACCAGTTAGGGCAATGTGCTTCTTTTTTAAGCTCTTTTTTAAGCTCTTCTTTTAAGACACATTCTCCAAGTTTTCTATAATGCATGTGTTTTACTTTTATAATTGGGGGGAAATAATATTTTTGTTAAAATCAAATGTAGCATCAAAGATGAGACTATGGTTCCCTTAAATTTCCTTCCTATTGTAAACTTGAGTTTTGATATTAAACAGGGTACCTCTTGGCAGGCTCCTTTTCTGGATGGCATGGGATGATGTGTCAGGCACCTTAGCACTTCTGGAGGAACCAGCCCCAGTAAATGTAGAAGATCTTTTCTATAAGTAAGACAAAAATATGGTAATTGACATATATATTAAGCTAAAAAGGCCCATACAGCTCAACCATTTCCAACACTAAGGCTGTGTATCACTGGTGGAAGAAACCAGTTGCTTGTTGATTGAGTCAAATTCATTCAAATGCCACCTCCTCTGGGAAGCCTTCTTACCCCTCTTGCCTGTGCAGCACTCAGGTCTCCCTCTGTCTTACAGTCTTTCTCACTAGGTGGTGAGCTCCTTCAGGGCAGGGCCTATGCCTTTTATATTCACATTTGGATGCCCTGAAGAGGGGTAGGCAAGGTGCCTGGCATTTAGAACGTGCCCAATGAACAGTTTGATGAATGAAAGCATACAATTCTTTACTGCCCTACTTCAGACTGAGACCTTTTGTGAGTCAAATGCTCAAAGAATGTAATAGTTGGTTTTTCACTGAGGGCCAATAATCAATAATCAATAATAAACCAATAATCAATCTACTACAGGATGGTGACTCAACAGGTTCTTTTTGTTTTATTTTGTTTTTTAGTGAATAAACATAACTATTTTATTACTCGATTCTGGGAGGCAGCGCTCAGCAGGAACTGCTCCATATGCCACCAGTTGGGGTGATAATGGTTTGGAGAATTCAAGAGGGTTTCATTCACATGTCAGAGGCCTGGTGGTGACAGAACCGGCTAAGTTACATTGCAAAGGGATAGAACGACAGGTTCTAAATGCACAGCACCATGGAAGAAACTTGACATTTTCTTGAAAAGACTACATGTGCAAAATATGAGGAGGAGAGAAGAAGGTGGCTTATAACTGAGTGTTTTCACTACAGACTATTCTTTCAGGAGTTCAGAGAAGACTGAATATCAATCACAACTCTTAGGGAACTAAATAGAGGAGGCTTCAAGAAGGAAGAACTCAAACCTCCTCAAGTAGGTAGGATATGATTAGAGAGAAAAATAATGCAGGTAAAGGCAGCATCATAAGCTATGGCAGAGTTTGGCTCCTAGAGAAATGGCCAAATATTACCTCTAGGCGGCAGGGAATCGGGGGAGGGAGGCACAAAAAAACCAAGGGTCTATCTTACAATACAGTCTCAGAGGGGAGCCCCAGGGAAGCTAGAAAGGATCCTACTGGCTTCTTGCTCTCTTTGTAAAATGGATTTGGAGAAATCATGGCACTCTGGACCACTGAGGCCCTCGGGCTGACTCCAGAGGAGTGGAATGCAGACCTGGCATACTTACGTGGTCAGTGAGTCTTGAAGGGAGAGTTTCAGAGGAAGTAAAAAGGGACTCTAGGTTCTTTACTTTCTCCTGGACAGATGTAAATTTATCAGACAAAGTGGATTCGTGATAGCTCCAGCACGAGGTAGACCCTGTTTTATCCTGAAATGCGAAGCTTTCGAGGCAGTCTTTATAGTGACTATCAGATGAAGAAATTGACTCTGTTGTAGAAAAGAGGGTAGTTAGTGTCTGAATCCTTTATATTATTTAAAAACAAAAACAGAAAACCTCACACAACTCTATACCTATACCATCCAAAATGTTAGTAACTGAAATAGTCACTGATCTGAGACGCAGCTCCTCCAAGTATAAAAAATGACAGTCTTGCCCTGGCTGGCGTAGCTCAGTGGGAGAGCATCAGCCCTCGCACTGAAGGATCACAGGTTCAATTCCTGTCAAGGGCACCTGGGCAGGTTTGTTCCTGGCCAGGGTCAGGGTCAGGTGCATGCGGGAGGCAACCAATATCTATCTCTCTCTCTCTCTCTCTCTCTCTCTCTCCCCTTCCCTTCTATTCTTACTAAAAACAAAATAAATGGAAAAAATATCCTTGTGTGAGTATTATCAACAAAAAATATAAACAAACAAACAAACAAACAAACAGTCTCCAAACTTAGTCACCAAAATAGAGGGAAAACTAGGCATAAGTATGTTGGCGCTGGCTATAGACAGTCGCAGGCCTCAGAACTATACATGTTTAAGCACAAAGGACTGTTTGAAGTTACAAACTCTAGAGAATGCAATGTATTTGTACTAAATTCAATAGTGGTCGGGGTACAGAGCAGTCTCTGCATTTGCATGTCTCTACCACTGCAGCAGTGGTTCTCAGCCTGTGGGTCGCGACCCTTTTGGGGGTCGAACGACCCTTTCACAGGGGTCACCTAAATACATCCTGCATATCAGATATTTACATCACGATTCATAACAGTAGCAAAATTACAGTTATGAAGTAGCAACAAAAATAATTTTATGGTTGGGGGTCACCACAACATGAGGAACTGTACTAAAGGGTCGCGGCATTAGAAAGGTTGAGAACCACTGCACTACAGTAAAAGCACCTCCTACAGCTGCTTAATGACCTCCAGCACCACCTCTCACTGGCCTCCCATGGGGTATCCCTTCAACTCTAGTCCTAAAGAATACCTGTGCGCTGCGAGAAAGCACCTTCCAGGTCTGCTCCCAAGGCCTGCCTTGCCAGAGCCAATGGCACAGGGGCTGTCACTCCCTCTCCCAAAAGCTTCTCCTCCCTTCAAGTGATTACCTGGGCTGAGAGGAGTGCTGACACTAGGAGGCGCATGGTTTATTCTGGGTGTTTTGCATGAGATTTCCTTAAAAGAAGCATCTTGTTCATAGGAGATACTAGACAGGTCTTGAATGTCTGTCAATGATCTAAAGAATTAAAAGCACACAATAATTGCGAGATGTGTGGGAAAATCCAACAACATATTCCTGAGAGGTACTTTTTAACCCATTGATGCACGTGGCAGACCTTCCCTCACACGCCTTGTGTGTCTATTAAAAAAAAAAAAAAATGTTTTCCCTAAGTGGCAGCCCTGACCAACTTTAAAATCATTTTTCATGAGAACTTTCAGCTGAAAATATTCAAGAACACCCGAATTGTGAGTAATATATTTATTTTTATAATATTCATTGCAAATTGATTTTTCCAGTAAAATTCAAAATATTGTGGTGTGTGGGCATGGTTTCCGTTTTGGACACTTAGTAGTTAACTAGTTAAAGATGCTCTTGCGCTAACTGGTTTGGCTCAGTAGCATTGGCCTGCGGACTGAAGGGTCCCAGGTTCGATTCCGGTCAAGGGTATGTACTTTGGTTGCGGACACATCCCCAGTAGGGGGTGTACAGGAGGCAGCTGATCGATGATTCTCTCTCATTGATGTTCCTAACTCTCTATCCCTCTCTCTTCCTCTCTGTAAAAAAATCAATAAAATATATTTAAAAAAAAAAAAAAAGATGCTCTTGCCCTGACTGGTTTGGCTCAGTGGATAGAGCATCGGCCTGCAGACTCAAGGGTTCCAGGTTCGATTCCAGTCAAGGGCATGTACCTTGGTTGCGGGCACATCCCCAGTGGGGGGTGTGCAGGAGGCAGCTGATTGATGTTTCTCTCTCATCGATGTTTCTAACTCTCTATCCCTCTCCCTTCCTCTCTGTAAAAAATCAATAAAATATATTTTTTAAATAAATACATAAAGATGTTCTTGACAAAAATCTTTATTTGGCAACAGGCCAGAACTAGAGAATATCTTTGAATATCTTACATATATCTTAAAGAGAATATTAGAGAGTACCTTACAAAGAGATACTAACTTTAAATATATCTCAGCAACTAAAAGTAAGCTATGTCCATAGATGAAAATATATTTGCATGGGAACCAGATTTAATCCATTTATATAAATAGGTTTATACCTTAAGTAGAAACACATAGCTGTTATCATCACTGTATTTCCTTGATTGCAAGATTCTAGTAATTTAGATCACATCTTCTTGGTGAAAGAATAAACAGGCTCACAAAAAAACGAGAATATAAATTCTTACAAACAAGTAAATACTATTTCCCTAAAACCAAGCTTTACACGGTACCCTTAGGCAACCCTCTGGTGGCCATACATGTCTTTCTCTTTCAGTTCTTTGGGTGACTCCTTTAACGTGTCCTCTTGTTCACCTTCAGGGCTGTAAGAGAGAAAGTGAGAAAATTATATGAATGGCCTGTCAGCTGAGTGCACTAAGTTGGTACAAGGGACCAGTGTGAGAAGCAGCAAGAAGGGCACGAGGCTCAGAAGTGGAAAGTGTGGGCTCTGCCTGGCTCTGCTTACCAACTAGCCACATGCTCTCAGGCAAGTCTGGGTCCTGCTCGGTGCCTCGGTTTCCTCCTAGAGACTGAATAAATATTCTCTCAGGGTCAGCCCACTTGAAATCAGCTGATGATGTTATAGGACAGTGAGCAAGTTCCAGAGGAAACCAATGGAGCACAGGAACTTTGCTGGAGATGGACACTGGAGCAAGGGGCACAGTCATGGGCCTGACCATGTGAGACAGCTTCCAGGCACAGAGTGGCCAGAAAAGAATACTGAAGACAAATTGGACCTGTTTCTATTTGAACCAGTATTTAGGATTCGATTTCAATACTTGTTGAACACAAACTATAAGCCAGGACCCACCTAAGTCCTCCATGTTCTCACATTTTTAATCTTTGCAACAATTTTGTGGGGCCAATGGTAAAAAGGAAAGAGCAGGGACTTTGACTTTGAGTTGTGACTTTATTCTGTTCACTAAAATATTTGTTCTCCTTCTAAACACAGTAGGCCAGCACTTTTTGGCTCTACTAATTTGCATAAATGACCACATGACCTGTTTTAACCAGTGAAATATAAGTGATGTGTGTAACTCTTGGGAAGAAACTTTAAAGGACACTGCACAATTCACTGTCCCCTCTTTGCCTCCTCATCAATTAAACACGCACAGGATGGACTCTATCCTCAGCTTGCATCTCTGATAGAAGGGAACACAGCACAGCCCACTCCTGACTGTCCCAGGATGGACAAGGAACATGAGCAAAAGATAAACTTGCATTGTTTTAAACCACTAAAGCCTGGGGATTGTTATGTAGCTAATCTAGCTTCTTGACTGAAATTGCCACTCACCAACTGTTCAACCTTAGAAAAAATACTTAAACTCTCTGGACTTTGCTTTCCTTACTGGCAAAGTGGAGATAACAGTGTGTACACCTCAGAGGGTTGTTCTATAAATTAAATTTGACAAAACAGAGTACCTGCATATGGTGGCTGCATAGGAAATACTAGCTATAATTATTATAGACTAGGGGCCCGGTGCACAAAAATTTGTGCACTCGGGGGGGGGGGGTGGTGCCTCAGCCCGGCCTGTGCCCTCTCACAGTCTGGGACCCCTTGGGGGATGTCCACCTGCTGGTGTGTCTGGCCAGCCTGGGTGAGGGGATGATGGCTGTTTGCAGGCTGGCCAAGCCCCTCAGTGGGAACCCTCACCCCATGGGGGTGTGGCAAGCCTGGGTGAGGGTCTGCGGGCCATTTTCAGGCTGCCCACAGTCCCTTCAGGGTCCAGGTCCCTACTGGGGTGCCTGGCCAGCCAGGGTGAGGGGCTGAGGACTGTTTTCAGGCTGCCCACAGCTCCCATTGACCCAACATCCCAGTGAGGCTGACTGGAATCAAGTTTCTGGGGTTTATTTATCTTCTATAATTGAAACTTTATTGCTTTGAGCAGAGGCCTAGGCAGGCAACGAAGCCTCCTATTTGCTTTAGCTCCGTGGCTTCTATAATTGAAACATTGTTGCCTTGAGCAGAGGCCCAGCCGGCCTAGGCAGGCAGTTTCAACTCCATCGCTGGTGCCTCAGAAGCCTCCTGTTTGCTCTAGCTCCATGGCTGTCGGCCGCCATCCTGGCTGAGTTAATTTGCATATCACCACTCTGATTGGTGGTTGGGCATGGCTTTGCTGGTGGGTGTGGCTTAAGTGGCTCAGAGTGGTGGTTAATTTGCATATTACTCTTTTATTGGATTGGATAAGGAAACTAAGGCTCAGAGAAGAGGAAAGTAAAGTAAATGTTACTGTATTAGACCCTTTACATCTATTTGGTTTTTAATTAAACTTTCTTTTGAGATAACTATATTCACATGCAGTTTTAAGAAATACACTTTACCTAGTTTCCCTAAATGGAAACATCTTGTAAATCTATAGAACAATATCACAACCAAGAAATAAACACTGATACAATTAAGACAGGCATTTCCACCACCAATGTTGCCCTTTTATAGCCATGCCCACTTCCCTCCCACTACCCACCTCCTCAACTCTAGGAAACAATTCATTTGTTCTTTATTTCTATAATTTTATCATTTCAAAAATGTTACATAAGTGAAATCACATAAATAACTTTTGGGGACTGATTTTTTTTCACTCAGCAGAATTCTCTGGAGATTTATCCAAGTTGTCACATGTACCAATAGTTTGTTCTTTTTCCTGGCCGGGTAGCTCAGTTAGCTAGAGCATTGTCCCGCTACACCTAGGTTGTAGGTTTGACTCCTAGTCAGGGCATATACAAGAAACAAAATATTTAAAAAATAAATGTGTTGAGGTTTTTTTTTTTTAAGAGAGAAGTATTGATGTGAGAACAGAACATTGATCAGCTGCTGCCTACATGCCCTCTACCAGGGATCGAGTCCTCAACCCAGACATGTGCCTTGACTGAGAATTGAACAGGCAACCTTTCAGTGCACAGGATGACGCCCAACCGAGCCACACCAGCCAGGACACTGCTCATTCTTTCTTGTTGCTGAAGAGAATTCCACAGTATGGATGTATCACAGCCTGTTAAATCATCCCCTTTTTAGATAAGATCTGGATTTCCAGTTTGGGGCAACAAAAAAAGAGTAGCTATAATTTTCATGTATGTATTTTTGTGAGCTTAAGTCTTCATTTCTCTGGGATAAATGCCCAGGAGTTATATTATTACTTTTAGTCCCTACGTCAACATTCTCAGTAAAGCTTCTTATTTCTATTTTACAAACAGGGAAATAGAAGAGAGGGCTTGAGAAATCTGACCAAGGTCACACGGACACAAAGCAGCCAGGATCTGAATCCAGATAACGACTGCCTTTCATGACCGCTCACATTCTGAACAAGTCCTAACAAAGCTCATCTGCCAGAGCTAATTTTTAGAACACGGAGCTAGTACATTTTAAGATGAGAATATAGAAATATGGGGTGTTACCACCAACTACCTTTACTTCTATGAGTCTGAGACTGTGAAGAAAATAGTAGCACATACCTTCGTACAGCTTGGAATTGGGACCTAGTCAAAACCTCGGCATCCTTTCCAATGCTTTGTCTCATTTGGACCTTTCTTTCACCTGAAAGAATACAGCAAATGCATTTTTTACTTAATTTTTGCCAACCCAGATTATTATTTTCTTTCCCTTGGTCTTGTTCAGATGAGAAATACTCTGGATAAACAGAAGTGCTTCCTAATTAGGTTTGGATTGAGTGCCACAGAAGGGGTTTTTGCTCCAAAAGTTTGTTTTTCTTGCTCAGAGGGGAGAACTCTGACACTCAGAATACAAGCAAGCCATTTACTGGCCTTCCAGTCATAACCACACAGTTATTTTTGGAGACAAATGTTGTTTTGTCTTTTCAGGAAGGCAAACTGATCTGGTTCCTGTCAACAGACACCAGGGGGCGTTGAAACCAAGAACTGTTTGTTCACTAAAGAGCCCAAATAGAAAAGACCATTAGCTGAGCGTCCCAGAGTGCTAACTGTGCCTCTTGGCCATCAAAAACCACTTAAGGAGTATGGCTGGGGTCTTGAGTACTAAGGAGCTAATTCAACTGTCTTCTGTCCTCCCGGATGCTCAGAGATACTGTGCAGACCTCTGGGCAGACAGGGCCAGTGTCCATTTTCCTTCACACCACTGCACTGCTGTGGCTTACAGAGAAGGGGGCAGAGCAGCCTGCCCCACTGGCAAATGCTCATGATCCCCCTGCCATTCCTTGGGTCCATGTAGTCTGGTGGGCAATGGGGAGGCCCACAAGAACAATGCCACCTTAAGCAGGTACCAAGGAGCCCTGAAACCCTATCAGTGAAGGCACACTGGGGTTCTTCCTGTGACCCTCGTTCAAATACTAGAAAGCATAAATGAATTCCTAGCAAGCACAGTTTAGAGCAGAAGGGGCATTTAGAGATTTTAGAGTCTGACCATCTCCTTTACTTTATACAAGGGGACAGTTCAACCTTGGGCGAAGTGACTTACCCAAGGTCATACAGAAAGAAAAAGAATCAGTGGCAGAAGTGGGCTTGGAAACCAGTATGTGTCCAATTGTTACCCTTGTTTCATTGCCTGGTGTGGAGAAGGTATATATCAGAGCCCTAGCAGAAAAGGGGGAAGGAAGGGCTGAAAGAATGAAACAGTAGACATCAGAAGCTTCTTCGTGTACTGCAGATGTCTGGATGGAACTAGCCCAGGTTTTCTGACCTGTCTGCCCCAAACTTCTCTATTCCACTCAACCCCTCTTCCAACGTAAGTGAAGTGGCCGTGTGCCGGCCAGGCTCAGCCAGAAAGTGATCATGGACAGAGGCTCCTCAAAAGGAAGTGGGTGGCCCAAGACCTAGGTCTTGGACTTTTAATATTTATTATCCTGAGAATTTAACTGTTCATCTAAAACAGGGTGGGGAACCTTTTTTCTGCCAAAGGCTATTTGGATATTTATAACATCATTCACTTAATATAAATTTGTTGCTGTGAAAAAAGCTCCTAGATTTATTGAATTTCTTGTCCACCTGCAGTTGCCCTGGCAGGGCCAGACCAAATGATTTCCAGGCCTTTATACGGCCCGCGGGCTGGACTGTCCCCACCCCTGAATTCTGTAAGCTTAAAATGCTTCCAGCTTTAATGAGAGCCTGGATCAGGTTAGAGATGGAAGCTGGAGTGCACAGCAGGAGGAAGAGGAGTTCACAGCCCAAGCCCACCCTGCCTGGCTGGTGGCAGAGTGTTGAGACATGACTGTGGACAGTTGCATGGCTTGGTAGGTGGATAACTCTGGTTTTAAAACAGATGGTTACATAACTTAAAAGAGAGAAAGTATACAATTTTTAAATGTCTGCATCAGAATCAGTGATTCACTTGTATCTTGTCTTGTGCCACACCCGGCTGCTGATCCAAGGTTAACTTGCCATGTAACAGAAAGCAGCTGCAAAGCTATATAGAACCGAAGCCCTCCCTGGGGGAGGATGTTATGCTGCTGACTCCGCACTATTGGCTGTTATTAACTCTTTGCTAAGATGCCAAGCAAGCAAAGGAAAATAACGGTGAAATTCTGTCTTTTGGAGTGGAGAAGGACATAGAAACCAAGTTCTAGTTTTGGTTGTGTCAGTAACTAGCTCTGTGGACTGGGCAAATCCTTCAGGTCAGCTCAGCAAAGATAACTGATCACCTAGTATGTGCCATGAAGAAGCCTTAAATCTAGTGAAAGACTAGAGTGAAAAAAGAAACAACTTCAACACATGCCATAAGAACTCAAGGGGAGGTATACATAACATGTGCATGTCTTGAGACAGGTGAGGGGAAAGAGATTCATCCTAATGAAGGGAAATCACTGAGCCTAGGTTTTCAAATCTGCAAAATGGAAGGTCTGGAGACATTGTCTCTAAGGACCCCTCCAACTCCAAACATCCGTGTTTCAACACAAAGTGAAGGCAAGTGATTCTCAAAGGAATCTGCCCTAATGGCTATTACCAGAGACTTGACATTGAGCAAACGCCTCTTGTATTCCTTCGAAGTCCTCTTCCATGGGACTTGAGGTCTACGAAAAGAAAGAAAGAAAGGAGGCTCAGTGGAGGCAGACTTATCATCAAAAGGTTGAGAATTTCCGGATGTCCTTAAACATTGAAACTCTTCATAAGCTCCCTGCATATTTTATAGAAAAAGAATAAGTACACTAAGTACTTATTTGTACTATATGTTCCTCCTCAACAAGGCCTTCCCCACCTTCCATTGTAATGTGACTTTCCCTTCATCATTACACACTCCTCACCCTAACTTTCCAACGAAGATGTTCTGATTCCTGGGAGCTTTATCAGAAGAGCCAAAGAGCTGGAAAAATGGCCCAGACTGCAAAGCTGCTCCATGAGATAAGAAGTCAGAACACTGGTTCCCTTGAAAGGAGGCAGTGATGGGGAGGAGGCACAAAGTGGGTCTTTTCCGGAACCAATAACGTTCTGTTTCTTGATCTGGATGCTGGTTACATGTATATATTCACTTTGTAAAAGTGCATGAGCTGAACACTTGAGATCTGTGTACTTTTTCTGTTATGCTTTTTATATATGTATATACTCTGTATATATACATATGGATTATATCTTTTAATTAAAGATTTTCAGCCCCAGCTAGTTTGGCTCAGTGGATAGAGCGTTAGCCTATGGACTAAAGGGTCCTGGGTTCGATTCTGATCAAGGGCACATGCCTGGGTTGTGGGCTCAATCCCCAATAGGGGGCATGCAGGAGGCAGCCGATCGATGATTCTCTTTCATCATTGATGTTTCTATCTCTCCCTCTCTGAAATCAATAAAAATATTTTTTTTTAAAAGAAAATTTTCAGCCCTAACCGGTTTGGCTCAGTGGATAGAGTACTGGCCTGTGGACTGAAAGGTCCCAGGTTCGATTCCAGTCAAGGACATGTACCTTGGCTGTGGGCACATCCCCAGTAGGGGGTGTGCAGGAGGCAGCTAATCGATGTTTCTCTCTCATTGATGTTTCTAACTCTCTATCCCTTCTACCTTCCTCTCTGTAAAAAAATCAATAAAATATTTTTTAAAAAGATTTTCATACTGTTCCAGCCTGCTCACAGTAAAATCAAGAATGTTTAAAGAATAATGAAACTGCTCTGAGTTTTCAGAAGCACAGACAAGTGGAAGTAATGCTTTTTGATGCATCACTGAATTCTTGTCAAATGTTGTGACTGACATGAACGATCTTCCCTTTCCTCTGCCCCACCTTCCATACTGGTAAAAGATCTAACAAGGGTGGCAGATTAGTGAGGAGGTGAGGCAGAAATTGTATAAGTAAATTCAATGAGTTTCATTTTATAAAAGAAAATACTCTGTACAAATAGGTTCTTGCTAAAGCTAGGTTCCCGAGAAAACCTAGTGTGCTGCACATTCACTGAGGGCCCCTTGCTCTAATTCTGGCTCTCCCACCACCAAGCCTGGCAGGCCAGGGCTAATTCCCCACATCAATGATCACCAGTTCTTCTTTACACAGAAAAATAATAGCAGATCCTTTTCCTGCCCCCAGAAAGGATATGTGAATTAGGTAAGATAAAGTGCTTTGAAAAAAGCACATAGTGCAGTATAAATAAATGCAGGGACCATGCATTTGGGAGAAAATACATTTGACCTTCCATTCTCAAAAGTCTTATTTTTCAGTTTTTTTTTCAAAGTGCATGAAAATACTGATTAAGTTGGCATTATATACTTTTATATGTAAGCTATTTTTCCTCAATAGAAATAATTTAAAAGGAATAAGGTACCCCACTGGCATGGCTTAGTGGTTGAGCCTGGGCCTGTGAACCCAGAAATCACAGTTTGATTCCCAGTCAAGGGCACATGCCTGAGTTACCGGCTCGATCCCCAGTAGGGGGCGTGCAGGAGGTAGCCAATCAATGATCTCTCATCATCGATGTTTCTATCTCTCTCTCCCTCTCCCTTCCTCTCTGAAATCAATTTAAAAAAAATTTTTTTTTGATGGAAAAAGCTGAAAATGTGCCTTACTCCAAACTGTAAATTCTTACCTCCAGAGCTAAGTTTTCTGGAGCTGTTCGGGAGCAAGAATACTCATTGTCTGGTGTTAAAAATTCATTTCTTATGTCCTCCGAAGACTCCGGTGAACCAACTGACGGCCAGGACTGATCCTATTGGTAATGTAGGACATTGCTTTTAAGTTGGCGTTCATGGTAAAGAACGCCAACTTAAAAACAATGTCCTACAGAGGATGCAGTGTTAATAACAGGGTGTCTAACGATCCCTAGCAGTAAGGGTGACCCTCTCCGAGCGGGCCCTTCCTGCCTGCTTGCACACCTGCCTCTGCCCTCCTTCCCCACCGCGAGCCATGAACAGAAGGACCATCCTGCAGGACCATCCATGTCCTCACCTGCATAATGAAGGGGAAAAGGGTTGGGCAACCTTTCTGCTCCAAAATTCTGAGAAAGAAGAAAGCCCCTGGACACCTCAAGCTGAGGACGGGATTTAAGTACGTGATCCTCAAGCTCATAGCCGCAGTCCATGTGCTGGCATAACCCTCCAGATGAGAAGGCTGAGGCTGCTCAGAACCGGGGAGTCCCTCGGGTGTTGTTACAGTTTAAAGGCAAGGGGAGGATCACGGTTTTTAAAATAGCAATGCAACCTCAATAGTGAAAGCAAAAAAAATTTTTTTAATTATTTTTTGTTAATCCTCACCCAAGGATATTTTTTTTCATTAATTTTTAGAGATTAGAACCAGGACTTCTTGGTTCATGGGTCAACGTTCAAGCACTGAGGCACACGGGCTAAGCCCCAAAATTAAACATTTTAACATAACAGTTATTTCTTCAGCATCCCTGCTCCACCCGTTCCCTTTCTGCTCGTTTCTCTACGTTCAGGCCTGATCCCCACATGGCAGGCAACTGGCTCCTTTCCTCACCTTCAGTCATTCCTTCGCAGAGGTTTTGTGGTTCATTCCCCTGGACTCTGCTTTTGCCACACATTTCCTCTTCCTGGGCACTTAGCAGCTGCTCTCCTTATCTCTCACATCACATGGAAACTTCTCAGACGAGCCTGGCCTCCCATACCTTCCCCACTTCCCTGACAGACCTGCTTCTCTAGCCAAGCCAGTCTGCTTAACACAGCATGTCCTCCTGGCCGCCATGTGATTGAAGGAATTGATTATCCTGTGAGTGTTTTATGTGCAATGTTCAAATACAGTAGTAAGTTCTTTGAAAGACCGAAAATGTTATCACAATTGTATTTTTATAATGTTTCATTCGATTGCTAGTTATATTCTTTAAGTGATTCTGGCCCCATGTCAATGATGATAAAAAAATTTTGGTTTCTTAGTCTGGCTGGGCTGCGGCCAGATTGCAGGCTTCAAGGATGTGTTAAACGCCTGAAGCAAAGCTGTAACCTCAATGCAAATGCTAGGGAGTGACTGAACCCCACAGATCCTGCCGAGGCGCAGTTATCAGGCATGAACATATTCCTTCCACTGAGCTGAGACTGAATCTGGGTCTTAGAGGACATCCAGGTGAAGGTGCTCTCATCATCACCCTGTTCTTGCTTGTCCTTCTCCAATCTGGCCTCAGTCACCTGCTGGACCACCAGCTTTGGCATCTAACCCACGCTGTATTTCCAAGTTGGTCTTGTCCACCCACCTAGATGGGAAGCTCAAGAGCCAGAGCTGAATCTGACGCTTGTCTGTGTTCCCCCAAAACTCCAAGAGACACGATGCTTTGAGTTGAACTGACTCAAAAAGTAAAGTGCAGGGAGGTAAAGACTTCATTCACGTCAGAGACATGAGGGCACATACTGCAACAAGAAAGTACTACTACAGATACTATTTCCTGTGGGGCTCGGCTAAGTGCTTTGGACAGGTTCAAGCCTTGGGCTAATTAGAGGGCACAGTCCTCTCATGGCCACGCGCAAGTCCCAGCTTGGAGGGCAGAGCCCTCCCAGCACAATTATAGCCAACAGCGATAGGGAGCTTGAACCTCTGGCCCGAACACGTGGCCCCCCGTGCCTGAGTGAGAGTTCAAGTGCATGGAGTTGAGTAGGATTGAAACCCACGAGAATGCTGTGAACAGCTCTTGATCATGCCCTTGGGCTGCCGCGCGGCATCTGGTATAAAATAAAGACACGGCTTCTGGGCACTGGCATTGCCTCTCTCCATCAGAGAGGGCAGAGTCCCACCAAGACCCAGTTTTCATTCTTATCTGTCTTTTCTTAATCCTTTCACTCGGGTTCACCTGGCATGGCACAATCTCCGTGTCATAATGCGTAGCAACACTTCATTTCTACTTTATTAGGTCCTTAGATTCAACTTGGCTCTCTGGAACTCATATTACTTACGTGGCAAGATTTCTCAGTGACCACAGACGCTTCAGAACGTGCTTGAAAGACTTCACTATGCTCTGGCTCCTCCTTTTTTCTGGGAGACAGGTGACCGATACCTAATGATCATAACACAACCAAGGCCATAGTCATTCTGAGGTATTCAGAAGGCATGAAAGGGTAAAGGGCAGTGTGAGAGAAGAGATGCACGCATATTCTTCTCAGCGTGGTTACATTCCATGTGGCCTGGTCAGGTTCAATCTAGAGCAGGGGTGGGGAACCTTGTTTCTGTCAAGGGCCATTTGGATATTTATAACATCATTTGCAGGCCATATAAAATTATCGACTTAAACATCAGCCTGCTATATTTGGTTAAACATTTAATTAACTCACCCCTAATGCCTTGGCAGGGCCAGACCAAATGATTCCATGAACCTTATATGGCTCATGGGCCAGATGTTCCCTACCTCTGGTCTAGAGAGTGGAGACTATTAGTATAGCCTGACCCCAACATGGGATCATCTACCCAGTCAAAAATGGGGCTTGACAAGTTCTAAAAAGTACCAAAAAAAAACCCCAACAAACAAACAAAAAAACAAACCCCAAACCCTAAGCCATCAGATTTTCTTCCTAAAATAGATGATCATTTTAGATGTACCTTTCTTTGACTTGTAAACAACAGTGAAATAACATCCTGTGCCTTGATTGCAAGCAAATTACCAAGTGGAAATACACAGCCTGCAGTTTTAACATAGAAATCTATAAAGTGATGACAGCCAAAAGTTCCTCTGGCATAGACTCTGAGAGCCAGTGGAATTTTTCCAGCTTAAAGTGCAATGCAAAGAAATGGGCAGTAGGAAAAGCTGTCCACCACCGCCCTCAGGTGAGAAAGGTTCAATTCCTTGCTAGGTTAGACCCAGTCCCAGGTTCAGTGCATGCGGATTATTTTACTTCATTTGAAAAAACTCATGAATCTCTGGATTTCTTTACCTGTGGGAGGGACAGTGGGACCAAAGGGTATGTTGCTTTCCCCTCGAACGCAGGGTTCCCAGACAGTTGGGAAGGAGAGGACCAAGCAAAGGGAAAATTCCAGGAGGTTTTCTTAGTTTTGAGGGCTGATTATGTGATAGAGTTCGCCTACCTCCCTACCCCAATTCCTCCAACTGAACTTACTGGGGAGGCTTCCAGGCTGTCTGCCTCGCTGGTCGTCCTCACGGTCACCACTGTGTGTTTTGTCACGCTTGCCGTTTCCTCCTGGCGCGTTTTCCCTGGAATACTCCACCACGCGCCGCCCAGTCACATTCTCAGAGTCCCTAATGGGAGGCTGCAGCAAGGGATCAGGCTCATTCTCAGCCTCAGCCTCGTTCTCTAAAGTCAAACTGCTCTGAGGATGCCAGGGAGGTACAGCCAGCTGCCCAGCAGCTGCTTTCTCTGCCATTTTTTTAACCTCCACTGGATACAAAAGAAAATCGTTATTTAAAATAGCACCATGGACAATGGAAACAAACGCTTTCGACTCTTAAAGAGCTATATACTTTTATGGCTCATACTGTCAAAAAAATATGCCTTTTTAGAATGCATCACCTGTAGCTTACCCTGTTTTGCTTGAAGAGGGGAGAGAATTGATGAGAGTGAAGACAGGGCAAAAGAATTTCAGTGAGTTACAGCCCTTGCTGAATTCCAGGCAGCAGAAAACTTGTAGATGGACTACCTTGCTCTGAAGATGTCACACAAAAATGACACCTAAAGCCCCAGCCTGTAGATTCCACAGGATCCTATTTGAGTTTGTCTAGGCTTTCTAGGCCCTGATGAGTTCTTATTTTTTGGGGGGTGCATATATGTGTGTGTTTTCATCCCAAATGTTCTTTCTATACTTTTGCTTATGTAGTTAGCATTAGTGTTTATTAAAAAAAAAAAAAAGCATAAACATTGTGCATAGCTGGTTTGACTCAGTGGTAGAGCGTCAGCCTGTGGGCTGAAGGGTCCCAGGCTCAATTCCAGTCAAGGGCATGTGCCTGGGTTTCGGGCTCAATCTCCAGTCGGGGGGTGGTGTGCAGGAGGCAGTCGATCAATCATTCTCTCTCATCATTGATGTTTCTATCTCTCTCTCCCTCTCTGATATCAATAAAAATATTTTTAAAAAGGCATGGACATTGTATCCTTTTAAGCTTACAAGATAAAACTGACACCAAAGGATAATGCCCACAGGACATGTGAAAGTGACACTGCAGAGTTTCTAAGTTAATAATGGTATATCTCAAATACCCATATTGTTTACTACACTTGTTATGTAATTTACATCCGTATGTAATAGAAACATTTCTTATATGGTCTAGAAGTGGGGGCGGGGAAGCATTTCTCTTCTGCAGTTAGTAATCAGAAAGGCTTTGCTTTTAAAATCGATCTAACAGAAGAAAAGAATGTGGGATGACAATGGAGTATAGGCTGTGTACTTAAGAGATAACAACCAGGTTAGAAATATACTTTAAATTTTATTTTGTCCAACAGAACCCATGACTTTATACTCACTTTTCCACTTTCCAACATCTTCATTATTTCTTGACTTTGTATTATATATTTCAGAAGACACAGATTCCATGCTGATCCTAAATTGTATAGGTTTTTTTGAAGGGGGAGGGGAGCAGGGTGGACACAAACACATCAGTTTGCTCAAGTTCTTGACATGACCTTAGCCCACCCAAAGGACAACCATGGGGTTGCACTGACTCCTTCTTGCCACAAGATGGCGCCAGACTCCCCAACATTAAGCTAGCAAGACTCCTTACCTGGCAGAGCCCAGGGTGGCTGTCACCGGAGGCCCCTTGGGGTGGTTTGACATGGTGAAGAGTGAACTATTCAGTTGTGCCACTTTGGCTTGGGCACTGAACTCTCTAGGCTGTCCCTGGCTAAGAAATGAAAGGACCGGGTTAGATGGTCTCTTGATTCTTTTTAATTTCCGAATTCAGATTTCAAGATAAAAGTGCTCTTCTGGGAGATTTTCAGAAGGAGAAGAAACCAATTAAAATATAGTTTCAGAGAGAGAGAGAGAGAGAGAGAGAGAGAGAGAGAGAGAGAGAGGGGGGGGGGGGGAAGAGAAGAAAAAAACAAAACAAAAAAGAACAAAAGAATAAAATTAAAATAAAATACAGTTTCACCAGACAGAATCCTGGTCCTTAAGACTGTTGCAAAGCCCCCTCATCCCCTCAATGTCACAGAACACAAGTGATGACTCAATAACTGCTCCTACCCTTCGATCAGAATTCGCTGGTAACAGGCCCACCTACATAGAAGTGAGAGCACAATAACTAACATTTGTAAAGACAGACAGACTCAAGGCACCAGGGATCTTAAAGACATTCTGAGATCATCAGCCTAGTTTCCTGGAGTTCTAGACCCTGACCTGACACTGTCTGACTTTCACAAACTTCGCTCTCTCCAGGCCAAGCAAGGTTTTCTCTTCTGAAAAACTAAGGGAGTCTCTTTTCCTCTCAATATCCCAATGGTGTATTTTTTACTGTCCATTAAACTAACTCTAAAAAAATGTATGTGATCTGTGGCATATGCATATGAATCCCATCATCCAGAATGCCCTCTTCTCCCACTGCACCTGGCAGCAGAGAAATTGTTGGCATTGGGAAGGTCAGAGCTGATCAGCTTCTTTAAGGAGCAATTTGGCAACAGCTGTCAATATTTAAGACATTCAAACCTTTGACCTTGCTTCTGGTAATCTATCAAGAATCTAACCTGAAATACAGAAAAAGCTTTATGGACAAGTCATTATATCCCTGTTCACAACAGAAAAAAGTAATGAAACAACTCAAAATTCAACAACGAGGAAAATCCAACAATTTCAAAGTAACTTTACATTACAAGGGCGTTTTTAATAATGTTCTAATGTAAAGTGAACTATCAGGATAAATACCATTATAATTAAAATAATAAATTTAAATAATTATAATAATAAATTCAGTATATAATAAAAATATATGCATGTATTATAAAGTGTACCTGAAATTTATATTAATCACTGTTACCTTTTTTTTTTAATATATATGTTATTGATTTTTTTTACAGAGAGGAAGAGAGGAGGGATAGAGAGTTAGAAACATCGATGAGAGAGAAACATCGATCAGCTGCCTCCTGCACACTCCCTACTGGAGATATGCCCGAAACAAGGTACATGCCCTTGACCGGAATCGAACCTGGGACCCTTCAGTCCGCAGGCTGATGCTCTATCCACTGAGCCAAATCAGCTGGGGCTCAATGTTACCTTAATAAATTTGATTTTTAAAAATATATACACATGTATATAATTTTTATTTTTAATTTTTATTTTTTAAAAGTATACAAAAAAGACTAGGACAATTGGTAGCAAAATGTTAAGCTTTAGTCTGTTTTTTGTTCTTTTGGAGGAAGAGGGTGGAGCTGAACAGGGACGGCCATAACCACAGTTTAGCTTTGTTATCTAATGGCTATCGATTTTTCTCAGTCGTTAGAGCATCAGACCATGGACTAAAGGGTCTCTAGTTCGATTCCGGTCAAGGACACATACCTTGGTTGCAGGCTCCATTCCCAGCCTCGGGCGTGTGCAAGAGGCAACCAATTGATGTGTCTTTGTCACATCAATGTTTCTGTCTCTCCCCCTCCTTTCCACTCTCTCTCCAAATCAATGAAATATCCTCAGGTGAGGATTAACAAATAATAATTCTTCTCTTCCTGAAGGTAAAATATACTAAACTAAAATGTCAGGGCATTTTCTTTGATTCTCACTTACTGTACATATTTATCAACATGAAAGGAGCAGCAGACTATTGTCATTAGTCTCAGTCACCACTGGGGGAGAGAATAAAAAATCTTTCTTTTAGGAGAAAACCAAGATGGTGGCATAGGTAAACACCTGGAATTGCTGCCTCACACAAGCATTTCAAAACCACAACGAAAAGAAAAAACGAACACCACCCAGAACCACAGGAAGGCTGGCCGAGTGGAAATTCTACAACTAGAAAGAGACTGAGACTCAGGAGGTGTGGAAATAAAGTGCAGAGGTATGGAGGCGTGCAGAAAGGGCTTGCAGAAAGGGCTGGCAGCTGAGGACACGGTTGTCTTTTTCAATCCGGAGGGAGTCGCAAGCTTCCGAGGGCTCTGAACTCCAGTTCTGGGCAAGTTTCTGGGGACCCAGACTCATACGGAAAGAAGCTGGACTGTCTGGCACCGGGAGGCTTTCTCTCGGCGGTGCCATGGGACACTGAGACCTGGAGCCTCTTAGGGCTGGGCTGAGAATCAGCCATAGCTGTTTGCTCCGCCCTGTTGATTCCCCGAGACACCCAAGCTGCATGCAGAGGCTTTTGCATATAAAAGGCTGGGTAGCCTCAGGCAGAAGCTAAAATAACACCTCCTTAGAGATCCAAGAGCCAGTGTACCCCAGTGGTCAGAGCAGGACCACCCAGAATACAACTCCTCAGATCCAAAAGGGACACACTCAGGGGGCAGACTCAGTGAGCACCAAAGCCCCACTGAAACAACTCTTGCCCCATAAGGGTATCTCCAGCACAGAAGTTCTCCCACCACAGATGCAGGGAAGCAATCAAAATGCAGAGACAAAGAAACAGGTCACAAATGACAGAAATGGAGGAAAGCAAACTACTGGATATAGAGTTCAAAACCATGGTTATAAGGTTTTTCAAGAATTTTCTAGGAAACAAGATGGCGGCATAGGGTAGACACCGTATATGCAGCTGTGAACAACTATTTCAGAAAAACCATGAAAAGAACACATGGACACCACTCGCACCCACAGGACGGCTGGCTGAGTGAAAATCCTACAACTAGAGAAGAGTCTGAGACTCAGAGGAGTGGCGGAAGCAAAGTACAGAGGTACAGAGGCGCGCGCACGGGCTCGGGGAAGGGCTGGTACTGGAGGTCGCGGTTCTTTTCCAAAACGGAGAGAGCCACAAGCTCCCAGCGGCTCTGAACTCCAATTCCAGGCGAGTTTCTGAGGTCCCACTGACACCCAGAGAAGGGGGACTGACTGGCACTGGGAGGAAACCCAAAGCGGGTTTCTCTCAGCGTTGCTTACAGCAATTACCGTGGGACACAGAGACCTGGTGTCTCTCA
>PVJC01012463.1:0-39679 GCA_004026665.1 Murina feae
TCGGAGCTGAGCTGAGGGGCGCAGCTTCACTTTCCCTCCTGCCGCAATGGAAAGGGCTGTTTACTCAGGTCTGTGAGTGGCGGCCGCCATGTTGGCTGGGCTAATTTGCATACAGCCGCTCTGATTGGCTGGTGGGCGTGGCTTACCCTGTCTCGGAGAAACGGTTAATTTTAATATTTCGCTTTTATTAGTTTAGATAGATTTAGTGTTTTGAGCAGAACTTTATTATTTCCAGCAAGTTACACACTGATGTTTTTCACAGTTATTAATTATGCATGTTTTCTCTAACTTTTCTTGAAAGAAACAAGGTCAGGAATTCATCATACCTATTGTGTAAAGCAGGGGTGGGGAATCCTTTTTCTGCCAAGGGCCATTTGGATATTTACAAAATTATCAACTTAAAACTTAGCCTGCTATATTTGGTCAAATATTTACTTAACTCACTCCTAAATGCCTTGGCAGGGCCAGACCAAATTATACAGCCTGAGGGCTGGACATTCCCCACTCATAGTCTAATGAATCAAATTATGGTCATTGTGAAGAATACATGATACATGTAAATTTGATTGGTAATATTATTCTCAGAATTTTAATTAGATTTCATGGATCTAGTTCCGTGTTCTCTTTAACTCTATCTTGGATATTGGAGTAGAATTACCTGTTTCTCTGCTCTATCACTAGTGCTTGGAGTAGTGACTAGCTACATAGATACTGTACTTACTTAAATATTTGTTATTAAAGGGGGGGCTCTGTTGTCTTTAGTCTGTGGTAGGATTTTGACACAATTTGGTGATTTTACTAACTTCTGAATGGTGGGAACTTCAATTTATAGCTAGGGTTCTTGCAAATTGTTTTTGTCATCTGTCCAAAATAGTTATTTTGTTGAATGGCTCTATAGGCATTGGTTGGATAAAAAATAGAAACTAATTCTCAGATTCTGTTTTGCTCTGGTGACAGGGATTATACTCTGGATGTAAAATAAAAACCTCTAAAATATTGGTGATACTGTAAACTTCCTTAAAATTATTCAATATATTGAGCCTTATAAAACCATTTCAGTAAATTTATGTAGAAAAGCAACTTTGAAAGTTGCATTTGTTAAAGTTCTACTGATCTGCTTGTATATAGAAATAGAGAGAAATAATGATCAGTGCTTTTAGTGCTTAAAAAGCAATTATTTGTAACATTGCTAGTTGCAAAGTATAGTTTAATATGTACTTTTATATCTAAAGAGTATTTGATTTTAAAGCATGATGGTGGTCATGGTGCTTCTTTGTTAATTAATTTCTTCCTTATTGAGTTTTCTATCTTCATATACTGGCTAAACATAATTTCTTTTCGTGTTGATCTCAAGAAATGCCAAATAAAATTTAGAGCTAAATTGAAATATCACCTTTTTTGAAGTCCCAATATAGTTTTTTGGGGGAATTTTTTTTGTTTTGCTTTTATTTGAAAGCAGCTGCCTTTTTAGTTTTAACTTTATAAACTATTTCAACTTGATGTTCCTAAGTAGATTATAAAATATCTAATCTTTACTGTAAAAGCAGTGATCAGAATAAAAAGAGGTTTAAAGTATAAGTCTCAACTGGAAAAAAATAAATTAAAATACAGTTTTTCAGCTGTTATTTATTTTAAAATGTTTTATTGATTTTTTTTTTAAGAGAGAGGAAGGGAGTAGGGAGAGAGAGATAGAAACATCAATCAGTTGCCTCCTGCATGCCCCATACTGGGGATCAAGTCTCAACCGCGGTATATGCCCTGACTGGGAATCAAACTTTCGACCTCTTGGTGCATGGGTCAGTGCTCAACCACTGAGCACACTGGCCGGGCAGCTATTATTTTTAATTAACATCTGAACATCTAGAGTTCTTTCAAATTTCTCTTTGCTTTTTCAATTAAAAACTTTACAGGTGGTGCAGGAGGCAAAGGTGTTTGGGGTACACCTGGGCAGGTATATGATGTGGAGGAAGTGGATGTGAAAGATCCTAACTATGATGATGACCAGGTATCTGTGTTTTTGCTTTTTTAATGTATGTTTTAATACTTACACACTTTTTTGATCTCATGTTCGTTGTGTACTCATGTTTGTCAAGTCATATGTTCTATGTCTGTGTTTATAATCTATAACTGTCAAGACGTATGTATATGATTATATATACTAATGTGTGTATGTGTAATTTATGACTATATATGTGTATAGACACACATATTAATATATGCATGTAAGTCATTTATTTACTCAATACCTTCAGACTGTTAGGTTAATGTTGGATTAGGGAAAAAACAAGATAACTGATAGTAATCTCTATATGTAAAAGCCTAAGGGACCGGTACGACCAGTTGACTGAACGACCTGTCAACTGGTCGCTGTGATGACACACTGACCACCAGGGGCAGACACTCAATGTAGGAGCTGCCCCCTGGTGGTCAGTGCTCTCCCACAGCCAACCTCCCGCAGCCAGCCCGAATCGGCCCCAGTTGCCGGCTAGGCCGAGACACCCCACTTGTGCATTGAATTCGTGCACCAGGCTTCTAGTGTATACATAATTTTCTTTCGGTTTCTGAAGTGAATCAAAAATAGGTCTTCACAAATTTACCTAAGATTAGCAAGTTGTCTTTCAGTAAATTATTTTGAGTTAATTTCATTTCTATAGTAATGAGAATTGAGAAGAATATATAATTTTTGAATATTAGTAAAGACATAAATATTAATTGGCTTTTATATATTGCTGTTTAAGATGTTAAGTTTGTTAATTTTGAAACATGGATCTTTTTTCTAGAGGTAGTGCCAAAAATAGAAAATTTTCATAGATTTTTCTCATGAATTTACATATATTTATATTTTCACTGGAAAATGTCTAACTTATCCTAGTAGAATAGTATAATGAACCTACTTGTACTCATCTCCTAGCTTTACCAACTTTAATAATTAATAACTCATGGCCAATCTTTTTTCATCATGTACCTTCATTCTTCCTGTTGTATCTGTTCCTCCTCCCCACCTCCCCTACAGCTGAGGGTAAAATGGATAAGATAAGATGCGATGAAAACTTTAGACAAGAATTTATCAGAGCATATGTTAGATTGTTTTTGTTGTGTATTGTTTACTAGTATATGTATGTACTTAATTATTTTAAATAACAGTTGGATGCAGAAATATTTCTAAGAGAACATGAAAAAATATATTTTAAAACCAGTAGGACTCAAATACTATAGAAACTTTGCTAAATATTCTAGGTTTGATATATAATCTTCCAAGTGTATGTTGTTAGGTGGAAGCCAGTCACCAGTTATGTGTAAACATTTCAGGGATTTTTTGATAGCAAAAATTTCTTTGTGAAATTTCAGTTTAATAGTGCTTTTTCCTTAGAAAATTTTTTGTCACTACAACATAGATTTTTGTTATTAGGACATTATTGTGGTAATACCAATCATGAAGGCTTTGGTTCCTGCTTCATTTTTTTAAAAAGTGAAGTTATAATGAAAATACTAGATAAGATAGGAAGCCATCTTAAAAATTTTTGGTCACCAAAGGTTTGGTTTTGTGAGATATAAAGAATTAACAGAAGATAATGGGGTGGAGAGGTTGCAAGTATGTCATATTTGCTGTGGTTAGTGGTTCTAATCTGTGTCTTGGTTATTTAGATTTTATAAAAGAACAGATTAAATTTTTATATAAGTGATCAAAGCATACAACATGTCTTCTCTCCCAGAATTGGGATTATTAACCAGTTGAAATATAAAATTAACAAACAATTTAAGTTTATCTGAATATTTTGTTATTTAATTTATAACTCTTTCTCCCACTTCCCTTACCAGGAGAACTGTGTTTATGAAACTGTAGTTTTGCCTTTGGATGAAACAGCATTTGAGAAGACTTTAACACCAATCATACAGGAATATTTTGAGCATGGAGATACTAATGAAGTTGCGGTAGGCTTAAAGTTGCAATTGCAACTTATTTCATCTAGGAGAGAAAACACTATTAAAAGCAAAACATAACTAGAATGATCTTGGATCACTGAATAAGTTTAAGAATTTTCTTTTGTATACATGAATTTTTAACTAAGAAATGGAGTAAAATTTCATGAATTTAGATTAATTCTTACCTATTTTGGATCTGATGAGGGCTATGTGCCATTTCCTTCCTTGAAAAATGACACAACATGATATTTTTATAATTACAAAATACTTTTTAAAATGATAGTTTATAAAATATATTCACTTTATTCCAACATTTAATAATCCCACTTAAAAACAATCTTTATATGACAGTATGAAGTAAATTTTTGTGCAAAGAGAAAGCTTTGAAAAAAATCAGAGTATAAACAGTTTATTATGATAATGTGAAATGAATTTCTCCATAAGTGCTTATAAAGCAATATTCCTAGAAGTAATGTTAATGCATTATAAGGGAGAGGATTAGTTAACCCCTAACACCAAACTTAGTAATATTATGTGGTTTAATAAACTATTTTAGATTTAATTTATATTTTTTATTGATTTTTAGAGAGAGAGAGAAAGGGAGAGAGAGAAAACAGTAATTTATTGTTCCACTTTTGCACTCGTTTGTTGGTTTTTGTATGTGCCCTCACCCAGGATAGAACCTGAAACCCGGGCATATCAGAATGAAGCTCTAACCTACTGTACTACCTGGCCAGGCCTGTAATTCACATTCTTGAGTTCATTGATGTTCAAACAGTTAAAGCTTGACAAAGTGGGTCAATATGTAATTTATATGCAGAGTAAGATATATTTATTCTATCCCTCAAAATTTGACTGCCTCTCTGATTATTTCCACACGGGGAGAGGTAAGGATATATAAAATATTGATTTTTTTCAAAATTAAAATACTTTTTTTTTAATAGGAAATGCTAAGAGATTTAAATCTTGGTGAAATGAAAAGTGGAGTACCAGTGTTGGCAGTATCCTTGGCATTGGAGGGAAAGGCTAGTCATAGAGAAATGACATCTAAGCTTCTTTCTGACCTTTGTGGAACAGTAATGAGCACAAATGATGTAGAAAAATCATTTGATAAATTGTTGAAAGACCTACCTGAATTAGCATTGGACACTCCTAGAGCACCACAGGTTTGTATTATTTTTCTTGTTTATTCTCTTCCGACATTATCCTTCCAGGTATAAAAATAATGCACACTGCTAGGAAATTGTATTAGATGAAAAAGGAAAATATGGCCCATATTTCTTATCATACAGAATTAGCCCTTTAATTTTCTCCGAGCTGTTTTCTCCCTTTCCCTCCCTCCCCCCCGTTTTCATCATACTATAATTTTATGTCTTACTTTCCACATAGCGCTCTGTATAGTTTTTAGGTCATATTTTTTTTCCTTATCTGTAAATTCTCTATTATACATAATTAAGATGTTTTATGAGCTGGGATTTTTTTAAAAGATGTAGATTATTATTATTGAGTATCGAATTTGCTTAGCTGATGTTTATTATAAAATAATCGTAAGGAAGACTGTTCCCTTTTGTAGCATTGTGGGTAATAGAAAATTATGGTTTATGGTTCTGTTTAGGTTTCTTTTCTCAAAGCTTTATACTTTTTAAAATACATTTTTATTGATTTCAGAGAAGAAGGGAGAGGGAAGATAGAAAAATCAATAGTGAGAGAGAATCATTGATGTGTTGCCTTCTGCACTCCCCCTACTGGGGATCGAGCCTGCATCCATGCATGTGCCTTTGACCGCAATCAAACCTGGGACTCTTCAGTCTGCAAGCCGATGCTCTATCCATTGAGCAAAGCCAGCTATGCTCAAAGCCTTATACTTACACTAGGGGCCTGGTGCACAAAAATTTGTGCCCGGGGGGTGGGTCCCTCAGCCTGGCCTATGCCCTCTCGCAGTCTGGGACCCCTCAGAGGATGTCCACCTGCTGGCGTACCTGGCCAGCCTGGGTGAGGGGCTATGGCTGTTTGCAGGCTGGCCAAGCCCCCCAGTGTGGACCCTCACCCCATTGGGGCATGGCAAGCCTGGGTGACGGACTGAGGGCTGTTTTCAGGCTGCCCACAACCCCTCCAGGTTTTGGGTCCCTACTGGGGTGCCTGGGCAGCCTGGGTGAGGAGCTGAGGGCCGTTTTCAGGTTGCCCACAGTTCCTTCAGGGTTCGAGTCCCTCCTGGGGTACCTGGCCAGCCTGGTGAGGGGCTGAGGGCCATTTTCAGGCTTTCAGGCTGCCCACAGCTCCCATTGACCCAACGTCCCAGCAAGGCTGGCTGGAATCAGATTTCTGGGGTTTATTTATCTTCTATAATTGAAACACTGTTGCTCTGAGCCAAGGCATAGGCAGGTAAGGGAGCCTCCTGTTTCAGCTCCATGACTTCTATAATTGAAACATTGTTACCATGAGCATAGGTTCAGCCAGCCTAGGCAGGAGGTTGCAATGGAAGCCTGCTGTTTACTCTAGCTCCGTGGCTGCTGGCCGCCATCTTGGTTGGGTTAATTTGCATACAGCCACTCTGATTGGCTGGTGGGCATGGCTTGGCTGATGGGTGTGGCTTATGCATCCTGGAGAGATGGTTAATTTGCATATCACTCTTTTATTAGATAGGACTAGGGGTCCCTCAGCCCGGCCTGTGCCCTCTCACAGTCTGGAACCCCTTGGGGGATGTCCACCTGCTGGCATGCCTGGCCAGCCTGGATGAGAGGCTGAGAGCTGTTTGCAGGCTGGCTACAGCTCCCATTGACCCAAGTTCCCAGCGAGGCTGGCTGGAATCAAGTTTCTGGGGTTTATTTATCTTCTATAATTGAAACTTTGTTGCCTTGAGTGGAGGCTACAGCCAGCCTGGGCAGGCATTTTCCTCCATCGCTGGCCTCCTGTTTGCTCTAGCTCCATGGCTGCCGACCACCATCTTGGCTAGGTTAATTTGCATACAGCCACTCTGATTGGCTGGTGGGCGTGATTTGGCTGGTGGGTGTGGCTTAGGTGTAATGGAGTGGGGTGAATTTGCATATTATTCTTTTATTAGATTAGATTAGACTTAATACATGCTGACATTATAACATGACTTTCTGGTTTGAAATAAAAAGCGTGTGAAATTTTTTTCTGGTTCCTTGACCAAAGTCTTAAATCAAGGTAGGAGCACTTAAACATTAATTTTGGAATAGAGTATAGGTAGGTTAATTCCTAAATGCTGTGATTCAAACATGGATGTTTTAAAATATCAGTACTCAGCCCTGGCTGGTTTGGCTCAGTGGATAGAGCATAGGCCTGTGGAATGAAGGATCCCAGGTTCAATTTCAGTCAAGGGCAACATGCCTGGGTTGTGGGCTTGGTCCCCTGTAGGGGGATTACAGGAGGCAGCCGGTCAATGATTCTCTCTCATCATTGATGTTTTTCTCTCTCTTCCTCTCCCTTACTCTCTGAAATCAATAAAAATACATTTTACTTATTTATTTATTTTTAAATATATTTTATTGATTTTTTACAGAGAGATAAGGAGAGGGACAGAGAGTTAGAAACATCAGTGAGAGAGAAACATCAATCAGCTGCCTTCAGCACACCCCCTACTGGGGATGTGCCTGCAATCAAGGCACATGCCCTTGACTGGAATCGAGCCTGGGACCCTGGAGTCCGCAGGCCGATGCTCTATCCACTGAGCCAAACTGGTCAGGGCAATAAAAATACATTAAAAAATAAAATAAAATATCAGTACTCATACTTGAGAAAAAATGATTATGTAAATTCATATCCCATATAATCCTATCCTATATAATAAAAGGGTAATATGCAAATTGACCCTAACAGCAGAACAACTAGGAATGACTGGTCACTATGACACACACTGGTCACCAGGGGGCAGATGCTCAATGCAGTAGCTGCCCCCTGGTGGTCAGTGCACTCCTACAGGGGGAGCCCTGCTCAGCCACAAGCCAAACTGATAGCTGCCAGTAAAGTGGTGGTGGTAGGAGCCTCTCCTGCCTCCTCAACAGCGCTAAGGATGTCCGACTGCAGCTTAGGCCAGCTCCCCACTTGCAAGTGGACATCCCCTGAGGGCTCCTAGGCTGCCAGAGGGATGTCTGACTGCCAGCTTAAGTCCGATCCCCGGGGAGTGGGCCTAAGCCAATAGGTGGACATCCCCCGAGGAGTCCCAGACTGTGAGAGGGCACAGGCTGGGCTGAGGGACCCCCCGCCCCCGAGTTTTGTGCACTGGGCCTCTAGTTCATTATAAATTTAAAAAAGCCAAAATGAAGAAAAATAGTCACTGTTTACATTTTGATGCCAAATGTTCCATCCATTTTACTTTCTATGAGTATGAGTGTATGTATTTTGTATATCCTTATATTTTTTGTTGTAATAAAAAATGGAATCATACTGAATATGCTATTTGTAAACTTGATTTCCTTTATAGCATAAAATGTAAATGTATTTTCCTGTGGCCACATAGTGTACCATCTTATATATGTACCATGTAAACATACCTTAATTTTTTGGACACTAAAGTTTTCAATTTTTATAAGAAATAGTGCTATAAACATACTTTCAGACAAATATTTTTACATAACTTTACACCATAAGATAAATTCCTTTCTGAGAGAGGTTTTTGAGAAAACCTAGTCCCATTTATTTTTCCCACAAGAGAGGTTTCTCTTGATTTTAAGTCATTGACTTAACAAGTATTTTTAATCACATACTCTGTTTCAGGCATTGTGCAAGGTAAGGTGTTGGGGAATCAGTAGTGAGTACAACAGATGTGCTCTCCCCCCATGTCATTTAACTTGAAGGTCAAGTTGTGGGAGTGTGTGCCAAGCATAACTAGTTAGGTGCTGAATAAAAGTGTTGTTTTTTTTTTTTTAATGTTCTGAAAAATACCTACAATTTAGGATTGTTGGTATATACTGTGTAGTTCAACCAGTCGTAAAATCATTTATGTATTTAGAAATTGTAAAGGTTTATTTTAGATTTTTTAATATAGCTTTTTTCCCCCTTATTATAGTTGGTGGGCCAATTTATTGCGAGAGCTGTTGGAGATGGAATTTTATGTAATACCTATATTGATAGTTACAAAGGAACTGTAGATTGTGTACAGGCTAGGTAAGTAAATTAATTTTCCTACTTAGAATTTCAAATGAGTTTAAAATTCCACAGGATTCTATTGAAATGACAAATGAATTAATCAGACATTGTAGGCATCTATTTGTTATTTGTTTGTATCCTCCACTGTTAAAACAAAATTGAGAGATGATTGGCCTAATATAACAGGAAGAGAACATTACTCTAATGTAGGGTTTTATTATTTTAAAAAATTGATTTCAGAGAGGGAGGGAGAGAGGGATAAAAACATCAGTGATAAGAGAGAATCATTGATCAGCTGCCTCATGCATGCCCCCTGTTGGGAGTTGAGCCTGAAACTCAGGCATGTACTCTGACCAGGAATCAACCATGACCTCCTGGTTCATGGGTCAACACTCAACCACTGAACCACATAAGCTAGGCAGAAGTTCTGGGTTTTAAATCATTAGCGATCTTCATGTCAAGCCACTCTTCTCTGGTTCTCAATTTCCTTATTTATAAAATGTAAGGATTGGGAGTTTTCTTTAAGGTCCCTTAGAGTTTTCTTTAAGGTCCCTTTAGGTTTGAACATTCTCTAACCCTGTATCATAAAAGGATAATATGCAAATTGACCCTAACAGCAGAATTACCAGAATGACCACTGGACCAGTCACTATGAGGTGCACTGACCACCCCATGGTCCCTTCCCCTGGCCATCAGGCACTGATCACCCAATGGCAAATGGGGAACTGGAGGTGGGTGACAGCCGGAGGCATGGGGCTGGCTGCAGGCAGCTGGGGAAGATGGCCCTGATCACAGGCCAGGCGTAGGGACCATATCCATGCACAAATCTTGTGCATAGGGCCTCTGGTTATTTAATACTAGAGGCCCAATGCATGAAATTCATGGAAGGGGCTCAGCCCTAGCAGCAGCCCCAGCTGACTTGTGGCCTGCCCCCCACCTACTGGTGCTTCTGGAAGGTCGTTCCGCCGTCCAGTCTAATTAGCATATTAGCTTTTTATTATATAGGATTCTAATAAGATGGACAATATTAACAAAGGAGTCCTATTTCAATTTTATATTTTTATCTGTCATAGAAATCTTAATGTTTTCCACTCTTACTCTTTGGTATAATTAATTAAAAGCTAAATGTGATATTTGGGAGTTAGGCTATATGATTTTTAAAAACTATGTGGAAACTTAGATTTGGATTTAGCCATGTCTTAGGTTTTCTTAGTGTAGATGTTAATTTTCAAGGACTACTTCAGGTCATAGTGGAATGGTCGCTCTGGTGCGAAGGAAGGCTTGAATTCTGTTTTTCCCCCTGCAACTTTATCCCTGATTTGGTCCAGCTGAAGCATGTCCAAATGTCAAAATTAATTTTTTTTGTAGAGCTGCTCTGGACAAGGCTACTGTGCTCCTGAGTATGTCTAAAGGTGGAAAGCGCAAAGATAGTGTGTGGGGCTCTGGCGGTGGGCAGAAGCCTGTTAATCACCTGGTTAAAGAGGTAATTATTGGTTTATTATCTTCAACTTAATTTATATGTATTCTTTTAGGAAAATAAACTATGTCCTCTAGCTGATATTTTTGTGGACAAAAATTAACTTGTCTTATAGCTGCAAATGGAAAATTGAATAATCTTTGTATATTTGGCTTCATATGATTTTGCTATAAGTTGTCCAACAATTATATAATTGTTACTAAATTTGTATGGTTTCCTTGACTTAAAAATTAGACTGTGTTAAGTTAAAAGGGCTTTTATGATAAGAAAACTGTGCATGAACCTTAAAAGAATGCATGAAATCTTTTTCTTACATCGGTATTTAAATTTTTTCAAATACTATTGCAATTTTGTAGTTATCCAAAAAATATCTTTTTGATGTGAGCATTTTGAAACTGGATAGTCTCAGGTTATAAATTATGAATTATGAACACCAGATTAGATTAGAGTGGTAAATTTTTGTAAGGAGATTCACTACCTTTGTTCATATTTTAAAATATGTAATTAATTTACTACATTAAAATGCCAGATTTAGTCTCTGGATAATTTTTCCCTGGCACATTTTTCTATGTCAAGAAACTAACAAACAAAAAATTAATCTTACTTGCAGATTTTTAAGAAAATTAAAAGATTTAAAGTTTCATGTGCTTCTAAATTTAGACTATAATCTTTATATGTGACTATAATTTTGAAAATAAGTTTCTTAGTGACATGTATACTTATTTGAGTGTTAAGGACCTTAAAATGTAGTTAGAGCTTTGACCAGTTTGCTTTTATGTGTGTTTAGGTGGATTGGTGTTTGTAATCATGTAATATCATAATTGCAATATTTTTTTAAATTAAAAATTTATTAGAGCAATTGAGGTATAAAAACAGTCAAGATACTAGGAGAGTTTGGCAAGAAAGTGAAATAAAAGGCACTTAGATTGTAAAGGAAGTAAATTCTTCAGTCCCAACTGACATGATCTGCATAAGGAAAACCAAACGAATCCACAAAAATACAAAAGCAAAGAACCAAACTATTAATAAATGAGTTCAACAAGGTTGCAGTATGTAAGATAGATATAAAAAGTTCAGTTTTCTGCACACTGAGTGATCTAAAATGAAATCAAGAAAACAATTATATTTTCAATAGCATAAAAAACATGAAAATAGGAATAAACATATCAAAAGAAGTGTCTTATGCAGTGAAAACTGTATAACATTGTTGAAATTAAAGAAGACCAAAGTAAATAGAAAGCTATTCCATGTTTATGTATTAGAAGACTTAATATTGGTAAGATGATAATACAGATGGTCCCCAATTTGGGATGGTTTGACTTGATGCTTCTTTGACTTTGTGATGATGGGAATGCTATATGCATCCAGTAGAAACTATACTTTGAATTTTGATCTTTTCCTGGGCTAGTGATATGCAGTATGATTCTTTCTTGAGATGCTGAGCAGTGGAAGAGTCATGATTTTGCCTAATTTAGGCTAATGTAAGTTGTCTTGAGCATGTTTAAGATAGGCTAAGTTAAACTATGATGTTTGGTAGGTTATGTGTATTAAATACATTTTCGACATGATATTTTCAATTTATGTCTTTATTGGAACATAATCCCATCATAAGTTGAGAACTATCTGTACTCTCCCACAAATTAATATTTTGAGAAACTCCCAAACTGTTTTATGATATGTAAATAATCTCAACAAAAAATGGTTAAAATAAAAATTGAAATAAAACTTGGCAGTATTTTCAGTTTGACATTATTTGGATGTTCATTTACTTTTACATGGAAAGATGAGTTGGACAAAGAGGACTTTTTGAAATGTATACATGCATTCATAATTCATCATTCTCAAAAATTCATGGGACCTTATGGAAAACATGTAAACCTTCAGTTACATAACAAAGTTTAAAAACTAAGTAATATTTAAATAATAAATTTATTAATTATAGAGTGAAAATGTTATTCAAATGACATGTATTTACTTTTCTAAAGCATAATAGGGAATTATCAGGATGTATTCAGTTAATCAAATTGTATTTTACCTTTTATGAAATATGTTGTAGAAGTGTGAAACGTGAAGAAGAGATGTTGAAATTACTTTATTCAGTTAACCAGCATCAAGCATCTGCTTAGTGCAAAGGTGACTTTAGCGTGTATAGGAAAAAAAATTATTAAAATATATTTTACTGATTTTTTACAGAGAGGAAGGGAGAGGGACAGAGATCTAGAAACATTAATGAGAGAGAAACATTGATCAGCTGCCTCCTGCACACTCCCCACTGGGGATGTGCCCGCAACCAAGGTACATGCCCCTGACCAGAATCGAACCTGGGACCCTTGAGTCCGCAGGCCGACGCTCCATCCACTGAACCAAACCGGTTAGGGTGGAAAAAAACATTCTTAATTGACATTCTCTTATTCAAAAATTTTTCCTCATTTTCTCTAGGGCCATAGATGTTACTGTATAAATTTGAATTAGACAAGACTTGCCTCTTTAGCTGTATATTATTGGAAGCTGAATTACTGATGAACGTTTTAGATAATGGTTTTCACATCCTCAGTTGTAGAGAAAAGTTTATGGAAATCTTTACCCTGTCTAGTAAAGCTCTGATATTTTATTTTTGGCTCCCAGTACAATATCAAGGTCAACTTGATGAAAGGGAGAATTTGTGCCACATCAAAAGTTCATTTTGAGACTTTCAGTTAGTGCCCTCTAGTGGTATTTAAGATTTCTTGTTTTACAGGGAGCATTAAAGAATTATGGTCACAACTCAGGCCGTGTACATCTTAAGTCTATTCATTACTCTCAGTGATTATTAAGACACACGGAATCACTTCATTTTCTTCATAATTATGAACCATTTAAAATAGGATATTTACTTTTTTTGTTTTTGTTTTATTAAAGTATTACAAAGAGTGTTAAATAAGTCTCCATTTTTTCCCCTTGACCTTCCCCCCTCCTCCCCTACCCCCCAGTGTCTTGTGTCCATTGATTATGCTTATATGCATGCATACAAGTCCTTCAGTTGATCTAATAACTCCCCCCAAACCTCCCGAGCCTTCAGATTTACTTTTTAAACATGAAAAAATTTTAATGATTGTGACATGTCAAGTCTATATGTTCTTAGCTACTTGTAACCTGCTATTTCATTATGTAATATATTGAGATGAAGGTAAGTAAATCCTTTAGACAAAACACAATTATTTAAAAAATCAGAAATTCTAACACATCTCAATTTTTGAATTTCATAGATTGATATGCTGCTGAAAGAGTACTTACTCTCTGGAGACATATCTGAAGCTGAACATTGCCTTAAGGAACTGGAAGTACCTCATTTTCACCATGAGCTTGTATATGAAGTAAGATTACTTTGATATCCCAAAGAGAATTACTGTGTTCCTTTTTAAAAATTGATTGTAGAGAAGGAAGGGAAAGAGAAACATCAAAGTGAGAGAGATAGATACATCGATCGGTTGCTTCCTGTACATGCCCTGACCGAGGATCAACTCCGCAACCTAGGTATGTGCCCTGACCAGTAATTGAACCTGAGACCTCCTGGTGCACATGAGACAGTGCTCAACCACCTGAGCCACACCAGCCAGGGCTATTGTGTTCTTTGTTTTGTACTATAGTGACATAATACTTCTTTAATAATATATATCTTGTTTTTTTTGAAAATCAATGAAAAACATTCTCAGGTGAGGATTAAAAAACAAGTTAATGTTAATGGAGAAAATTGTTTTTAAACTTTTATAAGAATTATAGTTACAGATTAAAGGAATCTGATACATTTATTAGCAGTTTTTTTATATTAATTAATGACCAAAAATACATTCATGCATTCATTCAATTTTAAGGCCATTGTAATGGTTTTGGAGTCAACTGGAGAAAGTACATTCAAGATGATTTTGAATTTATTAAAATCCCTTTGGAAATCTTCTACGATTACTCTAGACCAAATGAAAAGAGTAAGTATAACATTATTTTGAACAATTTTTAGGCTTACACCTTAAATATTTGATTGAATAAAGGTAATGAATTGTTAATGAAATTTTCCTTCAGATATGTTTGGCAGTAGTATGTCTTTTTGTTTGTTTGTTTTTAAATAGTAGTGTTTATGTTTGAATCTCTTGCAGCCATTTTTTGGAAAGTAACACTTCAATAGGTTTTTTTAACCTGCATTTTAAAAGATGTGATTGTGTGTTTTTTCTCAAGAGTTCTATTTCTAAGATATAATTTCTATTTTATATTTAAGGAGAAACAAACATTTAGTAAATTATTCTTTAAAGTAATTTATTTCTATTTAAAATTGTATGCATTGCTATTAAAGTGTTGGTGAGGTTCTTGCCTTTTTTTTTTTAATGTAGTAAATGTACAGGGGTGGGCAAAAGTAGGTTTACAGTTGTATGAGAAACAATTTATTCTTGTACTACTTATTAATTATTGTATTATTAGTACTACAATTGGAGACCTACTTTTGCCCATCCCTGTATATAGAGAAGTATATGGGGAAGAAATGTGTCCTATATCTGAGTCTGCCTCAAGATCATTTGCGAAAACAGTTTTAAATAAAACAGCCTATACAAATGTACCTGTTAAAAGGTTCAGACTTAACTTTAGTCTTGTTACATAAACATTTGGCCTTAAATATAGCTTGATGACATGAAGAATTGTATGGCATTATGTATTTTATATGGGTTAACAATTCTGTATACAATTTCATTGTTTTAGGGTTATGAGAGAATTTATAATGAAATTCCGGACATTAATCTGGATGTCCCATATTCATACTCCGTGCTTGAGAGATTTGTAGAAGAATGTTTTCAGGCTGGAATAATTTCCAAACAACTCAGAGATCTTTGTCCTTCAAGGTATTTTACTACTTTTTCAACTTAAAATACTGAGGTGCTTAGAAGGCTAAGCTAATTTTCCATCATTCCAGTTCTTTCAGAAAAATAATACTAATACTTCCCTGGAGCCACTCAAGAGTGAAAATCCTCTATTTTGTGTTTATGGAGAAACAAGGATGAAGCTTATTTTGCCCCTTTGTGAATTTAAACTCATATAAAACTACTGGAAGTCAAATTTTGTGGAGCAGTTCTGTTCTAAGTAGTTTAAATACTATTTCAGTATTGAAGTTCTCATCAATGAGAAAAATGAGTCTTAGGGAGGTGTAATATGCCTTTTCTAAGGTCACAAATGGTAGAGGCCAAGGATCAATCCAGACTTCTTCTGGCTTTAAAGATGTTAGGATCATTTCTGTACTCTTAAGTTGCTTTCTTTTCCTCCTTCATAGAATGGAGAATTGGGGCTAATTGGATCTTACTTTATATTTGTGCTATGAGGATCTAACTCTTTAGTAATAGCTAATCTTTGTGAGTCTACATTTTACATACATTTGAAGTTTTTATAATTTTTATCAAAAGTTTTCAAAGTTTATGTATTTTAATTTAAGTATATTGTGAGTGTTAAATCTCAGAGAAATACTTCCTGGCAGTGTCCATTGTAGAAAATGGAAGCCATTAAGAGAGAAGGAAAAGATAACAGTGAAAGATATAATTTAGTGGCTTTGATAAAAATATTTGAAAATGTAGATCTCTACTTGGTGATGGCATTCTTTATGTACTGATGTGCCTGCCAAGTGGTATACATCAGTTAAACTGTCAATTTTGGCAAGACTTCTTGCAACTTACTGTTTTGTTCCCCACCTTGGTCTCCTAATACAGAGTATGCCTTTATGTTCACAAAAATATAGCTGGTTTACAGTTAGACTTAGTGTGGAAAAGGGTCAACAACCTGGCACTGGCTTTTTAAAAGTTTCAGCCTCTATTCAAAAGTCTAACCGGTTACTTCTGTTACGACCTTATTATCAAGTGTCATTTGAAGAGATACCTAAACTTTAGACTATTTATCCTCTCTCCTTTTACTTAGTTTGTGAAGTGCACATTTGTGTGTGGTCTCAAGTGCCTGTGCATATTTGTCTGGGGTCAGAGAATAAGGGCTAATTCTGCCCAAGCTCTGTTTTCTGCTTAGTGCTTTAGGCTGCTTTAGGCTATTTCTCCTGGGCTGTTGCTACTACATGTAGGTAGAATGTGGTTACAGTACAGAGCAAGGACACTTGAAATAACATGAATCCCCTCCCCAAAAGGGGTATGGACTGGAATTAATTTGATTCTGATTTATTTTTCCATATTCAGATATGGCTTTTCTACAACTGAAAAAATCTTTTAAAAAGGTATTAAACATGGATATTTTGATAGGTTGTATAGCTCTAGTTTGCATAATTCCAGATTATATTGTTGTTTCCTATTTGGCTGTTTAGCTTTCAAATAATATTAACAACACAGTAGAAATAAACATTACATTTCTAACAAACGTTTGTCCTATATTTTAACATTTTTTAACATGACTCCCTTTGAACGAAGAACTTATTTTAATAATTAAGCTTTTATTTAATAGGATACTGAATTCTAGGAAAAATATAGCAGGAAAAGAGTTTTACAAAAGCTTTAGAGCCATATTGACTTCAAAAGAACAATAAAACCTTTCAAAACTCAATGAATAACCTAAGTTGTTTAAATTGACCGTAGTCAGAATTTGTATGTTTTCATGTTTGTTCTTTGCATTACAGGGGCAGAAAACGTTTTGTAAGTGAAGGAGATGGAGGTCGTCTTAAACCAGAGAGCTACTGAATATAAGAACTCTTGCAGTCTTAGATGTTATAAAAATATATATATATATCTCTCTGAATTGTAAGAGTTGTTAGCACAGTTTTTTTGTTTGTTGTTTTTAAACACTTGTTTTGGGTACAAGGCATTTCTGAAATTTTATAGACTTAAATTTAAGGGGAATTTTTAAAGGAAGTGTTTCCCCCCTTTTTTTTTTTTTTTTGACGGTGTAAAGGAGGGACAGAAAAGTAACCACTTCTTAAATGGAGTGTTCTCATAAGCTACCTTTTGTAAGTGCCATGTTTATGACCTAATCATTCCAAGTTTTGCATTGATGTCAGATTGCTATTCCTTTCTTTCAAGGACAGTGTTTTGTAGTAAAATCACTGGTTTATACAAAGCTTTATTTAGGGGGTAAAGTTAAGCTGCTAAAACCCCATTTTGGCTGCTGCTGTTGAAATACTGTGCTTTGGGAGTAAAAAAAAAGTTATTTCTTTGTCTTAAAGAATTTTAAGAAAATGAGTTAGTCAGGAGACTTATTCATCTTTCCAGGGAACATATTGATTGGTCTTAAAGACTAGACAGTTAAGTAAATGGTGGCTGGAACATTTATTTTTCTACAAAACTGGAAAAATGAACCCGGTTCTAGAAGAATGTATGACAAAATAAAACATGTGAAACAGTGTTGATTCTTTATTGGGAGTACATTTATTTTAGGTTTTTAAAAATACTTTTATTCACATAGCAAATAAAATCATGTAAGAGTGCATTTGAACCTAGTGACTTTAAACTTTCTTACAAACTTTTATATCAAAAGTTCAATAGTAATAATTTCTTTTACTATTACATTTGGGAAATGCATGCACACTTTAAAAAATTTTTATCTCTAGCCTAATGAAATTTCTAAAATATATATTACCTTTCATCATTCTCTTTTTTCTTTTGTTAATCCTCACCCAAGGATATTCTTTCCATTTACTTTATTTTTTATTTTTTGAGAGAGTGGAAGAGATGAAGGGAAGGGAAAAGGAAGGGACTAGCAAAAGGGAGAGAAGAAAAGAGAAACATCAATTGGTTGCCTCCTGAACACATCCCAACCTACTAGGGTCCAGGGATTGAATTTGCAACCCAGGTACATGCCCTTGACTGGGAATTGAACCTGAGACCCTTCCGAGCCAAACCAGCTAGGGCCTTTTTTCATTATTAGTAAGTTCCGTTACCAAATAATGTCTCAAAATATTATTCTTCAAGGGACTCAAAGTTTTGCATTTATTCATTGTGTGAGAAAATAGTAGTTACCAATAAATAATTATCTGAAGGATGATCATATTTCTAACTTCTTTTGCAGAGCCTTAATTATGCAGGAAGGCCTTAAGGTCTATGCTAATTTAAATTGTCTATTATTGATTGCAGCCAACCAACCAAGGATTATATTCAGAATTTACAAAGGTATTTTTGGGAATATATTTATTACAGGTTTCAGTACACTCTTTCAGGACTAACACTACAGATTGAATTTCATGTTTTATCTAATGGGCTCTTTTAAATCCATGTTGTTTTCCATTTCTAGGGTTTTGATATCTGGATGATAAAGGTAGCCAGTAATTCATTAAGTCCTTGAAATCAGTATAATTAAAAGATCATGTGAGGGTTTTTTTAAAAATATATTTTATTGATTTTTTACAGAGAGGAAGGGAGAGAGATAGAGAGTTAGAAACATCGATGAGAGAGAAACATCTATCAGCTGTCTCCTGCACACCTCCTCCTGGGGATGTGCCCACAACCAAGATACATGCCCTTGACTGGAATCAAACCTAGGACCTGTTAGTCTGCAGGCCCAACACTCTTCATGCAGTCAGCTGAGGAAACCAGTCAGGGCCATGTGAGGGTTTCTTAAGTTTATTTTAAGAAATAGAGTTTTGTCATGACTAGTAGGATCTGTTTAAGGCAAAACAGCCTTAAACATGATATGTCATACCAAATTCATAAAAAGGTTTACAAATTAGGTAATGTAAAAGCCCATCATGAACACCTAATGCAAGATTCAAATGTATCTCTAAAATTCAGTTTTTAATAAACATTAAAAATTCTCTGAATATAAGTTGTATTTAGTCACTTATGCCTAAGAATGTTACCAGCTGTACAGTAGTAATGATGAACACTAACTTAATTGGTAGTTCTAAAAACTTGGGTAATAAAACACAAGATTTGGGTTAGTTTGGTTAATGGCTTATATTCATTACAAATCATGCAAGTGTCCTTTGTCTTGGGTATTTTATATTACCTATATGAATATCAGTTTTATTACCACACACTACTTTCAGCATACAGGTGGGTTATTTCCAGCTACTGTTAATAGTAAGGTAGAAGTGCTGAGTTACTCAGCGAGTCATTTGCTGTTGGTCCTTTTCTGCCATTTCTTGTTGGCGAATTGTTTCTTGTGCTGCTTGCTGCATTTTCTCCAGTTTTTCCATAGTTAGAGATTTTAAGGGTAAAAGTTTGGGTTTACACAGCACCATTGTGGTTATATCTTCCACAGACAACTGCCCTAAATTTAAAAAGAAATAAGAATATGAGATAATCCAGTTGTTTGGCAGTTTGGATTTGCAGTTAGAATGAAGTTCTAAAAACTTAACCCATTATTAATGAAAATCTCTTGTTCTCATAGTCTACCCCTGTAACATTTCTAAATTTTATAAACATAAAAGCATTAAATGCTAGGGAGTTCATGAGGAAGACAAGTTTCAAACTTTATAGCTAAGATTCTCAGTTATATAAGACAACTTTTTGTGTCAAATGTTTAAGTTGAAAAGATTTGGAAGAAATGCACAGAACCTAAAAACACATAGTGAAGTATGGTATTAATTTAACACAAATATTTCAAATTCCTGAGTGTTTCACTGAAAACTTCAGCATTTCTTACTATTGCTTGATTTAGGTTTTTTTTTTTTTTTTAAACCTAGATTCAGACCTTATTTAATACTAGAGGCCCAGTACACAAATTCATGCACAGAGGTGGGGGGGGGAGGGACCACAGGAAGTTGGCTACTGGCCCTGAGGAGGAAGCTGGCCCTCGGCCCCCCTGGGAAAAGGGCCGAGTCTGCCACCATCCACCCCTGGCTCCCCATCCCAGCCTGAAGGCCCTGAACGCCCTGGGTGGAGTCTAGAGAAGAGGTGACAGTCGTTGGGCCAGGTGCAGAACGGACGCTGGACGCCGATGCCACTGTCGGTGTCCCCCCTCCCCCCCTCCTTCCCTTGCCTCCACACCACCACAGCAGGTGGGCAGCCCCTGGGGAAGGGAGAGGATGGGAGCGAGACAAACCCGTGTGTCGAGGGCTAACTTTCAATAGATCGCAGAGAGGGCAGAAGCAGGTCTCTATGAATGGTTTAGCACCAGGGGCTGATGGGGGGCTGGCCGGACAGGGAGGGGCCACGGGAAGTTGGGAGTGCACTGACCACCAGGGCGAAGCTCCTGCATTGAGCGTCTGCCCCTTTATGGTCAGTGTGTGTCAGACTGGTTGACCGGGTGTTCTGGTCGTTCGGTAGTAACAGTTGCTTAGGCTTATATATATATGTGTGTATATATTATGGTGTATTACAGTGCTCTTTTTCATTAAGAATTTTGGTTGTAACCTGCAATCTTGAATATAACAGGCTTTCTAGGTTTAAGAAATAGTGCTTCATTTGCCATCCTTTTACTGAGAAAAATAAAGCCATTGATGGACAGTAAATATGGGACACAAAACACGGTAGATTCTTAGCTGTTGAGCCTACTATGTGACACTGCCTATTTTCATGTTCCTATTAATCCTATCACTTAAGTAATTGTGATTTAAATACCTTGTTTTGGAAGAACTTCCCGGAACATGGACTTCACTTCTGCCATATCTGAATTGCTGGATATAGTTTTTCCTTCAAGAAGAAATCAATTATTAGTATTCAAGAATGAATTCCCAATATATTGTGTGAAACATTTCCATTGTAATTTAAGAAATTAAATTACATTGTAAAATCAGATTCTTATAATAAACTTCCTATCCTCATATATTTTTCCCCTAATTTCTTGTGGATTTTGTAAATGAAATAAGGTTGAGCTAGTTCATATAAGCATCTAGATCTTGTCAATTTTCACTGGTCAGTAGTGTTAATTGGAAGACTGCATATTCTAAATTTACCCCCCTACTAGTGAAAAACTTACACTTGTTTAGACAAAGATAATTAGTAGATTGTCAGCTGAGGAAAAGGGCATTTGTGTGCAGCCACCTTGGTTTACTGATAGTATCTTCCCTGAATGACGGGTGACGTAAATAACATGACCATTTGGAAGGAGGTAAGAGGTAATTAAGGGAAAGGATGAGGTAGGAGGTAAACATTTCCTAACATTCTCACTCTTCTCAATAGCTGGATTCTACTTTAATCCTTTTGCTATAATGGCAAAAGGCATACTAATGATCAGTTAGTGGCTGCACACTTTCAAGTTGTAAGAAAGTAGCAAACAAGTGAAATTAGCTCTTGAAGAACAGAAATGAGGTATGCTTTCAGTTCGCTATTTTCCTCAGTACAGAAATACTAGATGCTAAATACCAGTGAATACCCCTATATGAGTATTTTGTGAATATCCTAGCATATGTGCCATCTCTGGCTGATGACTTTTGTTCCCACTGTTACATCCCAGAGTGTAGCTACGCTATATATTCAGGATATTCTGGATGTAATTTGTAGCCTGATCCCTTTCCAAACAGGTGATTCTCCAGACAGTCCCACCCTTTTTGTAATATTTCGCCATACTGATGCTGATGCAACCTTACTATGTGTCTTTCACAACATCCCCACCACAGAAGAGTTATTATTTATAAAGTGGTGATGCTGGCCTGGTGCCTGCCTTAACCGCCCACTGCAAATGAGTTGTAATCAAATGAAGCTTCTTAGTTATTCCCACTCCACTACTACTTTGACATTCCTGATAAAAACTTCCTACTCTTCATTCACCAAGCCTCTTCCTCTCATTCAAATTCCTATTCCAGAACATCTAAGCAGCAATCTTTATGCTGCTCTTTCTGGGAGTGAAGATGAAATACGGGATAGACTAGAGAGTAAAGCAAGCAACTCATCACTAAATGGAATCTGCGATAACTGCGTATGCAGTTTCCTTAGACTGCACAGTTCCTCCTGCCACATTCTTTCCTTCTTGCACTTTGGCCTGCCAGTGGTAGGTACCTAGTAATCATCCCTACCACCTCCTTCCCGCCCCCGCAGGTTATGTTGAAGGCCAGTAACACTAGATAGCTCATTAGCCTGAATATAACTAAAACATAGCATCTCCATTATAAATATCAATGAAAATATTCACTAGGCCCTTACTTGGGCCTAATCTGACATTGCTACTGAAAGGGAGAATATACCCTATAGATGTTGATAAATGTGAAGGAAATACATAACAGCTAAACATTTTTGTCACCAAATTTTTATCAAAATGATAAACTGGTGGGTGAACAATACTAAAATCTTTATAGATTATAGATTAGGAGTGCCAGCCACCCAAAACTCAATCACTCGTTTGCTTTCTTTGGTCTATACCTCTTTCACATCCAAATTCTGGCCGGAGGAAAACAGTGAAACTTGGTGCTCCACCAAACCTTAGTTCTCAGTTTGACTAAGCTGCCATTGTTTAGGAAAGGGTGTGGGGCCAAAGGCCGAGTGTGGGGCAGATCAGTGCCATCACTTGCCTGGGTGGAATGCTTTACTAGGGTTGCTGCTTGTTCGTGGGTCCCCTTAGGCACCGGCAGGAGAGAAACAGGAAGGGAAGGGCTAAAATAAGCCTGGTGGTGGCTGGATGGCCACATCGGCAAAGCTACACTGTCTTCATAACCAACTGCCCAGGGAGTCAGAGTGGAAAGGAGTATTAATTTCCTCCAGACGGCCTGCTACTAGCCAAACCTGGGTGTTCCGTTAGGTGTAACATGGCCTAAGAAGCTGTGGCTGCTCTACGGGTACTTTCTCCCTGGGAAGATGTGTGTAACAGAGACAGATGGGCCACAGAAGAAACATGCCAGCAATGGCTGAAATTCACGTTTATCATAAAACTGCCACGTCATTCAATGATTATCTGTCTACCATGTGCCAGGCACGAGTAATTAGTGAACAAAAGAGACAAAAAACAAAAACTTTGCCCTTTAGGAGTCTGCAGACGAGGATAAGGGGAGAGAAATAATACAGTGCTAGGAGATAGTACATGATATAGAAAAAATAATTTAAAGGGACTTAGGAATGCTGGGGGTATTGCATTGGAGTTTAAATAGGAAAATCACTACAGCCTCATTAAGGTAAAAATCATTCTCATTTTGGTGTGTATGTTATGTCTTTTAAAATTGCAAAAAAAAAAAGTCAAAGCCTGATAGTATCTGCAGTGAGAGAAGAGAAATGGGCGCGTTCTGTTGTTCAGTGAGCTTGTTGGTAGATTTCTTTTAGGATAATTTTATAATAGCTATCAATATTTTGTAGTATTTATGAAAACTAAATATGTACATTTTCTTGGACCCAAACATTCTAATAAATGTAATGAGCCCTAAAGAAACAAAGCAGGGGTGGATAAAGATGTAAGAACAACAATGTTCCTTAAAGCACTGCATTGGTAAAATAAAATGTTCAGAAATGGATAAATGTTCACCAATATTTCAAAGGTTACATTATGGAATAGCCATACAATGGAATCATATAGAAACCACACCAGACTTTAACCCTTTGTATGCCATAAGCGTTTCTGTATGCAAGTGGTGGACCTTCCCCACACACCACGCACGATATAGCTGCAACCTCGCCTATCAACTCTGGTCACCCAATTTTGAAATCAGACTTGTGAGTGACATCTCTGGGTCTGTAAAGAAAATTATGGTAACAAATTTATAAATATTCCAGCACATATGGAAGAAATTCCAATATAATCCCATTTTGGACACGTGGTATTAACTGGTTAAAATTGATACAGATTGTCAAGGCATTTTAAAACATGAAACTGCAGAAATAAAATAGAACTCTTACACTAATAGACCCTAACCTTTTACTGCTTAGAGAGAATGCAGTGTCAATCATTTTTTGAAGCTACTTAGTCTGGGTAATTAGAAAATAATCTGCTTCCTTTTCCCCCATGGTTCCTTTAATTTGTAATTTCACCTAGAGAATGGATAAGTTAAAAATCTATAGGGTGGTTTAGTTTGGTAATCAAACCAAATTACGGGTGTGGGACTAGAGCACTAAAGCATGCTTTTGAAGCTTGAGACTATATATCAGTGGCCTTCAAGTTTTATGCTTCCATAACCCCCACAGATTTTAAAAAACTAGGTAGATAAACTACTCTCTTACATATTTCTAAAATGATATAAATTTGTTATGAGTTTAGTTCTATGGGATATAATTTCCAGCATATTTAAAAATAACTTTTATATCAGTCTTTGAAAAATATACCCATTATAATCTAAATATTAGTTTGATAGCTACCATCATCCATTAACTAAAAAAGGAATTTATTTTAGTTAGATATTTTACATTGTTTTCACCCTAGACCTCTATTTCCATTCACTTAACTTTATTTTAATATCTTTTTATCCTTGAACACATTTTAATTATCCTATCATACTTCTACAAAAAATGTTTATAAATGTAAATGAAAAACTTAAAAAATATTCTGGATTGAGTTGTTACAATTAGTGAAAAATTGATCAAAACAAATTACACATTAACAAAATGATTACTGAACATAAAAAATAAAGTTAATGGCTATATATCTGGTATTAAGCTTTGGGTATAAACACTGGAATTGAAAAGGATGCTGTTTTCTGTGATGATAATTATTCTTTCAGAGTAGAAAATAAATGTAATATAGGGAGGAGAATTTGGGATCATGTGTGCTTATGCAAAAAGATTTTTTCTTTCAGCAAAGATACTAAATATCTGTAATGTGCCAGCCACAACTAAATGAGGGAGATACAATGGATAAGAACCAGTTCCTCTCCTTGAGGAATTTGGGGAAGGTGAGATGGAGGAGAAACACAAGAAATAAATAGGTACAATTGAACATAGTTTAAATTTAATAAAAGCTTATCTGCCGTGCCTTAAGAAACCAAAACCATGAGTGACTTGGCTCAGGATAGGTGACAGTGGCTGGTCTCTTAAGAATCACTACACGACATTGGGACAAGTCCCAGAAGGATGAATGGGGGTTCACTATGAAGAGAGCTGGTTATATAGCAAGGGGAGGGTGTTCTAGACAAAGTGAAAAATATGTTCAAATAAAGAAGCATTTAAAAAAAAAATTGAGCTATTCAGTTCTGGTTGGGTGGCTCAATTGGTTGGAGTGTCATCCCATATACCAAAAGGTTTAAGTCCCAGCTAGGGCATATACTACCTAAATTGCAGGTTTGATCCCCAGTCGAAGTGTATGCAGGAGGCAATTGATCAATGTTTTACTCTGTCTCCCTCCCCTCCTTCCCTTCTTTCTGAAAATCAATGAAAACATTCTAGGGTGAGGATTAACCACCCCCCCTCCCCAAAAACTCAGTGTATGTACTGTGGTTGGACTGGCAAGGTGCAGGCCAGTTCATGCTCAGCCTTGACTGACATGCCTCTGAGCTTGAAGTTCAGATTTAAACCTCCATCACCAATCCCTGTATTCCCCTACACCTTTTGAGCGATAAGGAAATGATCAAGGATGACTGAGATTTCAAGCTAACATGTTTGAGTGGATGGTTGCAGGTATTAATGTAAGTTGGGAACACAGGAGAAACAGGTTAGGAGGGAAAGGTAGAGACCATGGATGAGGTTCAGCCCCACTGAGCGTGGAAGTCCAATAGGAAAGTAAAAAGAACTGGAGGCCCAGAGAGTCAATGCGACAGTAGTGTAAGCTACACAGATGGATATACACCAAGTGGCCAGATTATTATGACCACCCCATCAGTACTTCGTTGGGCCACCTTTGCCTTCAATACTGTGGTGATTCTTCTTGGCATTGACTCCACAAGATGTTGCAAGGTGATGTGAGGAATCTGACAGCATGCCTGATGAATAGCACTGCCAAGTTCTGTGAGATTTGATGGCTCTTTTAACTTCATTCCACAAATGCTCAATTAGATTGAGATCTGGTGATTATGGGGGCCACCTAAGCAAGGTAAAGTCTCCCTCATGTTCTTGAAACCACTCATGCACAATATGAGCACTGTGGCATGGTGCATTGTCTTGTTGGAAGAAGCCATCTCCATTGGGATACGCCATCAACATGTTAGGACGAACTTGATCAGCAACGATACTTAGGTCTGTTGTGCTATTCAGATGTTTATAATGATCTGGCCCTCTAGCAACTTCAGTGCAAAATTATAGCTAATTTGCCTACAAATGTCAGATGGTCATAATAATCTGGCCACTCAGTGTAATCTCACCTAAGAAGGATGTGGAAAGATGGCAGATGGTGGTAGGATTGGTGGTAAAAAGAGATCAGAGATCTGGAGACAGATTAGTCATTTAAACAAATTAATTTTCTAGGCCTCAGTTTCATTGGTAAAATAAAGCTTATAATAGCACTGACTTAATTTGTTAAATAAGAGAATTAATGGTAAAGCCATTAGACCAGTCCTTAGCACATGTAAAAGCACAATGAATTTCAGTGACTCTTACTGTTCTACCATTACAGTGTTGTCCTTAAATTAGGTACTTAGGAATAATAATAGCCTATTGACATGTATTAGGGTTATAGAGGCTTATTAATAAAACAGAATGAAGCTGGTCAATTTGGCTCAATAGTTGAGCATCGACCTGTGAACCAGGAGGTCACAGTTCCATTCCAGGTCAGGGCACATGCCCGGGTTGCAGGCTTGATTCCTGGAGGGTGTACAGGAGGCAGCTGACCAATGATTCTCTCTCATTGATGTTTCTATCCCCCCCTCTTCCTTCCTCTCTGAAATAAATTAAAAGTATATTTATTTAAAAAACAAAAACAATGAAGAAAAACCTACAGGCAAGCAGGAACACTTTATAATTGTTCACTCATTCCTTTACACACATATTATCTTAAAGTTATTTTAAGAATACTTTCAATGACTACAAATCTACTTTAGCTTCTTTCCTACAGTTTATCATAGTGGCTCTTAATTTTTAGTTTGCTTAAGAATAACAGAATAGTGTTTTAGTACAAAATCATGTATTTTAACTTTTTCTGATATTTGAATTTTTGATATTTGAATCTTAAATACATTTTTAAAAATATAATAAAGCAAACCTATTTCATAGTGCAAGGTAGAAAAAATATGGACAAGTTTTTAGGTTGGTGGCATAAGTGAAAACCTTCAAAACTATCATTAAGGAAATAGAACTTGGTGTATATAAGTACCTATCACTTTCTGATGAAGGTGACAAGTCACCTGTTGCCTAACTAGATAAGTAAATGCACCTGAAATATGGCAAAAAGAAAACAATGCTTAGGCATTCTGAGCGTCTCAACCAAAGTACCAATCATGTTTTCATGTAAGCCACACAGAGGTAATAAACTCATAGCCCTTGGTCCTATCTAGTTAAATGTTTTGCTGGCTTGCTAAATGCTTAAAAATTATTTGAACCAATGTTTAAAAGACAGGATATTTTACCTGAAGTCCAAATTTCAGCTCCTTTTGACACATATGGCAGCATAAAGCCCATATACCCACATGGCAAAATTTAGCTAGGGCCCTGACCAGTTTGGCTCAGTGGATAAAGCTCTGGCCTGCAGACTCGGGTCCCGGGTTTGATTCTGGTCAAGGGCATGTGCCTTGGTTGCGGCACAACCCCAGTTGGGAGTGTGTAGGAGGCAGCTGATCAATGTTTCTCTCTCATCAATGTTTCTGACTATTCCTCTCTGTAAAAAATCAATAAAATATATTTTAAAAAAATTTAGCTAGGGCTGGGAAGTGATGCCCCATTTAGATGAGCATGGGGAGTTCTCTAGTTTCCACCATAGTGTATTGTTTCTCTTTACCTTACCTGTCAGCAGCTACAGGCATGTGACTTTGCAACTTCAGTAAAATACAGAGCCACAGCAACATATATGCCAAACTGTCCTATTTTATAATTAATGTGTATTAAAAAGCAAAAAATACAATCTGGGAACTGAGGGAGATATCAGAAGCAATCCTGTTTATGTAAGGACAGGACATTTTTCTTTTGTGAATATTTAATATTAGTTCCCTTTAAGTCAGGGTGGGGAATCTTTTTTCTGGCAAGGATCATTTTTATATTCATAACATCATTCACTTAATATAATTCACTTAACATATATTTATGTTGCTATGAAAAAAGCTCCTAGATTTAATGAATTTGGAGTCCTGCCTGTGGTTGCCTTCACAGGGCCAGACCAAATGATTTCACAGGCCTTATTTGGCCCCACTCTTGCTTTAAGTAAATTCAGTCTGGCTAGTCCAGGTTGTGGATGGGGGTAGCAGGTCTGGTAGGAAAAACAGCAAAAATGTTTATCTTTTATCTTATTCAAGACTTCATTTAATAGATGGATTTTCAAAAGCAGATTTCTGAATGTGAACTAACATGAGAAAAAGGTAAAAGAGGGAGCCCCAAAAGAAAGTGTTTTTCAGCAGACACAATGTAGTAGTGCTCATTGAATGGCTGGCTGCCCACATGCTAGCTGGGTGCCTAATTTGGTTTGATAATGCTCATCTGGAGATGCCAGATATCTTCATATGTCATGTAGTTGGAAGCCATATTCTGTTCTGTGCTGCTATCTGGCATCTGCTGGTAGAAAAATGTTGCAACAAGTTTCAATTTGGCTAATGACTCCAGACTCATGGGAATGAAATGTGTGGTGTCTTGCTTCTGGAATGTGCCTAGGCCTAAGAACAGGAACTGTTCTTCTTGGGTGAACCTGGATGATGGCATTGGTTCTGTGTACTCCAGTATCAGACACTATTAAGTCAGTAGAAAATGACACAATATCCTTCTCATGCAAAGTGACTTTTTCTAATAATTTTTGCCATTTTAAATTCAGGACTAGAAAGTGGTCCTAAAAATGTTATTAACCTTTTAAAAAGGTATTTGAAGAACTTTTTACATTCTCAGCATCTGAGATATACAACTATTTCAACAGTATACAAGGAAGGAGAAAATTTGATAATTTCTCCAGTGTTTCTCAAAGCCTGATCCTCAGATCACCTGCATCAAAATCCCCTGGACCATTATTAAAAATACATTTTTGAGAGACTTCCCCAGACACTCTGAATCAGAATCTCTGCTTATTTTATTAAGAGCCCCATATTAAACTTGGAGAACCACTGTCTTAGATTCATTATTACTTGATAAATATTTCATGCCCATGTGCCCAAATTGGACTGCTTTAGAAGTTATTAATAATAACTACCACATACTGACTACATACATTACTTAGTGCTTTACACACTAAGGAAAGCACTTTATACATAGTTGAGTCATTCTGTTCAACAGTCCTAAGGGGTTTTATAGCTCCATTTAATAGGTGATAAACTGTCCAAAGTCATTAGCTAGTGAATGGCCCTGTTCCGGAAACCCAGATCTGATTCTAAAATCTGTGGTCTTAATTGGTATATTCTTTTGCCTTACTTGAATATGAAGTCAACTTAAAATTATTTCAGTCCCACATGAGCAAAATTCCTTCTCCACAAAAGAAGTGACTAATGGAGTACATTACTTAACTTTCAATTTCTGCCCTCCCAGAGCATTTCCTTCTGCTCCCTTAAGTGCATTTTCTTCCTTTCACTTACCTTTAATGATCAAAAATAAGTCTAGGATATGAGAACTACTGAGCTTGGCAGTTTTGGGAGTTTTTCTCATGATCATGAAGCAAATTCTGGAAGTACGTCTCTACCCATTGGGCAGAAAATTTTCCTAATGTACCACTCAGTATAATCTTGATTTTGCAAATTTCCATAGGCTTCAATGAATGTTACCAAAAAGATATCACAGAACACCAGGACCAATTAGGACTTGCAAGAGCATTTCAAGGGGAAAAATAACATTGCCTAAATTGAAATGTGGCCAGATGGCCGGCAGTTGCCTTGGTATCTGCTTTGGTAACATCAAGATTCATCTGTATATGAATTGCAGGGCCACACATCTTTCATCAACAGTCCTTGGAGAGCCATGAGTTGAAACTCAAAAACTATGCTGACATCAGCACACTCTGCTGCAGATTACATTGTGTCAGCTCCAAGTGTAGAAAATATAGCAACATTTAATAAAGGCAGGCGGTCAATCTTGCCAGTCCAGGGCACTAATGCATACTCCACACATACAGGAGCATTAAGTGCTAATCTGTGAGACACCATAGGAAGATGCATGTGCTGAGAAGTGGAATGTATTCAACTCATGGCATGGGTAGATGTAGCTGCATTTGAGAAGGCGTAATCATGATTGGAAGAAGTATGAATACTGTAAAGTATGCTCGAAAAAAGTTGTTTAGTAGCATTTAAGCAAGTCTGTAGACCAACTTCTGATTTACAAGAGACAAAGTCCCTGGCCTGAACTCTTCAAAATGCCAGTGTAACAAGGAAAAAAAAAAAGATTGAGGGAACTATTCTACATTAAGGCTAAAGAGTTATAATATCCAAGTACAACATAGGAACCTTGACTGAATCCTGATTTTCTCTTTGCCAGGGTAGTAGAGGAAAAGATATTTTGGATCAAATGGGAAAATTTACATGATGGATTTTAAATAGTGCAGAATTATTAATTTCCTTAGTTGTGATAATGATGTGTTTTGCAGGAGAACTTTATCATTCTTAGAAAATACATACTCGAAATTTTAGGGCATCTACTTAACATTAGGTGTCTGCAACCTATTCCCAAATGGCTCAATGACAATGAAAATGTGTGTGAGAAGGGATGAAATAAATTTGGCAAAATGTTAACTGTTAGATCTAGGTGAAAGGTATATAACTGTTTATTGTATTTTTTCAATGTTTTAAGTTTTTGAATATTTATTTTGATAAAAAACTTGAGCAAGTCTTCAGAGGGGAAGCCTAAGAAAAGTTGAGCAGTAGGGACTATGCTGAATTTCTGGTAAACTGAAGTTCTAAAAAACTTTGCTGGCAATAACTTGGGCATCCAGGAGACATCTCAAAATGACAGGAAGATGAATCTGATACAAACCATTCTATTTAGGCATAAACATAGTAGTGAAACTAAGAACATAAGCAGCTCTTATATATAAAATAGATGTCGTCATAGAAGAGGTACTAAAAGTGCTAAGTAAGCTCAGAGAAAATTACTTCCTGCTGGGGAGAATCTGGAAACACAGCTCCAAGGATAACCAGGGCATGCATGCAGAATCACAACATGTAGAGGCTTCAGTGATTAACACAGGGAGAATCGAGTAGTTCATTTTGGCTGGGATATGAGTACTAAGGCAGTAGAAATTAAGAAGGTAGGTTTGCACCCTTGTTGTTGACTGGCTGGGTAAAATAGATTTTCAATTTACCTGAAAGTTCTCCTGGTCTTTTCGTTTGCAGCTTTAGGCATCCAACCCGGTATCACCAAAATGACTGACAATTTTTTATTCAAGCCTAGAGAAGGAACTACATGAGATAGTGAGTGACAACTCTTGTAAAGCGTCACATATACTAATACTGTGTGTGAATATATATCTATATCTATCTATATAGGTAGATACACACGCACACACACACACACACACAAGCATTAAATTCTTTAATAAGCCACAGACATGCAGAATTCGGACGTAAACCTTCATCCAGAACTGCAATCAGTGCTTCCAGATCCTCAAGAGAGGAGAAAAAAAGAAAAGGGAGAAAATTCAAAATATGAAGGGGGCGGGGAAATACGATTTGGAAGTGTTGCTGCCATGGGGGGGACCCTCCTTTTCCTTTTCAGCTAGGAATGGAAAATGATTTCGTCAAGCTCCCTAATTGTTCGTCCTCCAAAGGTCAGGGGGTGAAAGTACTTAATAGGAAGGGGCGGAGGCGTGGTCAGGAGCTCGGAGCCCGAGTTAAGGGCTCCGCCCTGAGGCCCGCGCCCAGGTCCCTCCGGGCAGGGCTGGCTGAGCTGGGCGAGGGGGCCGGTGGAGCGGCCTCGCCCCACAGAGAGGCGGAGGGAGGGCGGGCCGCCGCCTGACCAGCCCGGAAAGAAAAGCTGCTTCCAGCGGAAGCGACTCCAGGCCCGGCTTGCCTCCGCGGCGCTCTGTCTCCCAGGGACGGTCGGGCCCAGGCCTGCATCACAGGGGGAGGCCCAGGGACACCCACATCCTCCGCGACTCCAGTCGGAATGGGCACTCTCGGGGCCCCGGGGGCGCACGCGGTCCCCACTCTTCCGCCTTGACCCCATTCAGAAGTGCCAAACGCAACTTCCGGGCAGGACAGGCAGGTTCGGAGCCCTAAACTCTTGTCCACATAGGTAAGTGACCAGACGTCCCAGCAAACTAAGGGCCAGGACACCTGCTCCCTCCTCGCCCTCATCCCAGGCGGCTAGTCCGGAATGTTAATTCACTTGCCTAACATGGGATGTCTGGTCACCTTTGGTCCCGTTATGGGTCTACTTACAGACGCTTCTCTTCTCAGACCGCTTACCTGTTGCCAGGGCGACGGAGGGAAAACGACGTCACACAGGAGACCGGAGGCCCGTAAACTCCCCTTGCCATTATCAATTATGGCTGCCTTGGCTTCAACGTTACCTTCCCATTGGGTGTCGAGTCTACCCCGCTGGAGGCTTACTCTGTGACCCGGCGAGCTCGCGGCGCCCAGCGGGCGGGAGAGGGCGTGGAGGAGCGGAGGAGAGGGAAAGGGCGGGGCGAGGAAAACTGAAGCCGACGGCTGCTTCTGATTGGGCAGCGTCGCTGGCGCTAGTGCCTCGTTCTGATTGGGCAGCGTCAGTTCCCCTTGCCCCGCCTCACTTTCTTCCCCAGCCCGTGAGCGGCTGGCGCCGGAGGGGTGGGGCGGGGTGGTAGGAGCGAAAGTGTGGCGGGGCGGGCGGGGCGGGGCGCGTGGGGGAGGGGGGGGGGGGGGGGGGGGGGGGGGGGGGGGGGGGGGGGGGGGGGGGGGGGGGGGGGGGGGGGGGGGGGGGGGGGGGGGGGGGGGGGGGGGGGGGGGGGGGGGGGGGGGGGGGGGGGGGGGGGGGGGGGGGGCGGCGGTTGGGCAGCGTCTCTTCTTAGGAGGAGGAGGAAGGAGGGCGAGCGAGCGAGGAGGATGGCGGAGTCGGGGCTCCTGACGGTAACCTGGGGCCGCTGAGGCGGGAGGGTGTCTGTAGGTCGGGTCTTCCTGCCTCCCTTCCTGCCCGTCGGGCGGTCGGGCTGTCGGGCTGTCGGTAGGGGGAGGCCCCGCGCGCCCTGACTGGCGCGAGCCGGCGGAGCCGGGGCGAGGCCCCAGGGGCCGGGGCCCTGGGAGGCGCCGCCGCCGCGGCTTTCCTGGGTGCTGTCGCCAGGAGGGCAGGGCCCTTAGACCGGGCTCTCCGTGCAGGGACCGCGGCCGGGCGCTTAGAGCGAGCCGGCTGGCTCTGACAGTGACCGGGGCCAGGCCTGCGGTGGCGGCGGGCGGCCGGGACAGCGCCCGGCGAGGGCGAGGGCGAGCCGGCGCGAGGGCGCGGGCCGGGGGCGCCAGGAGAGCGGTGCCGTTGCCCTCGGCTCCCGGAGCTGCCGGGTCGGAGCTGCAGGGAGACCGTGGGCGCCCGGGAGGGCGTGGAGTGCTCGGCGGGGTCCCCGGCGCGGCGGCGGTGGTGGCACGGGGTGGGGGGTCGTCCCCGCCGCCTCTCCCGAGCCCCCCGCGCTCCCCTCGCCTCCTCCCTTCGGCGAGAGCGGTGAGTAGGTCTGGGTGTGTTTCCAGGTGGAGCGAGTTGTGGGCATCCAGACTGCTCCGTCGGACATGCCTGATGGCAAGCGACCTCTTTCACGGCAGCTTCAGAGAGAGAGGAAAAGTCCTCCCCCCCAACTCAGCACCAGAGCTTTCAGGACAAAACGGTCCCCAGCCCCTCAGTATCCATTGTCTTGTGTCACCCTCCTCCCCCGCCCCACGTTTAGGTAACAAGAATGACCCCAAACCATTAATTGCCCCCCCCCCCCATCAGCAGCGGGTCTGTGTGAGTGTGGATTTACAAACAGGTGGAATGAATACGGATTCGGGAGCTGGAGAGATTGTTAAGCTTTCAGCCCCTTACAGTTGCTGATTGGATTTTGTTGTCTGTTGCTTTGTATCGTAATGGGGTGATGGGAATAAAAGAGGAAGCAGTGTTTTGCAACCTACCCAAAGAAATGTTTTCTAAGTCTCTGGGGATGCCGAAGCCAAAGTGGGCTGCAGATGTGGACGGTATGGTAGCTGCCTCCATCGCAACTGCCAGCAGTCTGTCAGCTTATTTACACTTGTGCAGTTTGGTACATTTCTTAAATGTCAGCAGTTTTCTAGTGTCTACCCAGAGGGATTATTGTACCTAAAACTTATTTTTGTCATGTTTTTCAGAGTCCCAGGGTACACTTGTGTAACCAAGTATTTTTGTATCAATGTGAAGCATCAATACTGAGACGATGCCTTTATTTTAAAGACCTGAGTTTTATTAGTGCACCAATCTCTGGACTTCCACGCCATAATCCTTGTGTTATGTTGTATTTGAAGAAATTTAGCTATTGGGTACAATTTGCAACATCCACCAAGCTTACATTTATAGTTTGAACTTAATCGTGTTAAGGTTTTTCTATGTGACAAGTGACAAGAATTTTGAGGAATGAAGTATGTAAGTGACCATTCGTATCTATGGAACTTAGATCGAATATAAGCCTCTTATATACTTGTTTGGACATAAGGTACACCGTACTTTTAATTCATTATGATTATACATTTGAAAAATATACAACAGACAAAGGCTTTATCTAAGGTTTGTAACTTGAAAATGGCTTAAAAGTAATATAAAGCTAACATGTAGAACTATAATAATCATTTTTTTTCAATTTTATTGAGAAATAATTGACATATATCACTGTATAGGTGTAAAGCATATAGCATGCTGGTTTGGTTTATATATAATGTGAGATGATTACCATAACAGGTTTGGGTAACATCCATCTTCTCTTATAGATAAAAAGAAAAGAAAGAAAAGAAGGAAGTATTTCTCCTTGTGATGAGAACTCTTAGGGTTTGCTCTCAGCTTTCCTGTGTATCATACAGCGGTGTTAGCTGTAGTCATCATGTTGTGCATTACATCGTAGTACTTATTGTGTAACTGGAAGTTTGTACCTTTTGGCTACCTTCCTCCTGGTCCCCTCCCCCCATCCTCCTCCTTTGGAAACCTCAAGTCTGATCTCTTTTTTTTACGTTTTTGCTGTTAGTATGTTTGGTGCTTTTTAGATTCCATATCTAAGTGAGATCATACAGTATTTGTCTTTCTCTGACTTGTTTGCTTTCAAGGTCAATTCATGTTGTCCCAAGTGGTAGGAATTCCTCGTAAAACTATATTCTTGAAATGCCAGTTTTGAGATATGGTCCTTGCCTGTATCTAAGGTTCCTGCTTTCCCCCCCAAGATGTTTGTTCAGTTTTGGAAGAAACAACTACATTTATGTCAGGTTGGCATTTGTTTTCTGGTCTCACTGTTCATATAGTTTTCAAGTACTTAAAATTTTCTCTAATTTTTTTTATAAATTGTTTTGCATTAAAGAGTGATATTAAGAGCTACATTAATAGCTTGTAGCTGGATAAATTTGTAGTTTTTACACTACCATATTCAGAAATTTTATCAAAGCTGTGTTTTGATAATTGTAGCAAGTAAGAGTTATATTAATAACTTGTGAACTACAACCCAGTCAGAAATTTGAAACATTTCACTTTTCAAAAGAAACAACGAAATTATAAATTCTCTTGTTAGACTTGCTGGAATTAATGCTTTTTAAACAGTACTATTTCTTCAGTGTCTTGGAACAGGGCTTGTTCCACGTTCAGAGAGCCATAAACTGGAATTCTCTGTAAAATACTCCCAAAGATGGTTTCTGAATAGTTGCTGGTATATATTTTGCCTTGGCTTACCTGTGTGGATTATGGGGGGAAGGGTGGATAAAATTGTAATTCTTTGTTATTTGGGCAGTTAATTATGGTCATATTTGTTTAGAATATATGCTAAATAATCAGTATCTGTAATGTAATTTAATATTTCTGTAAAGACTTGTTCTTTAAACAATTTAGATTTTCAGATTTTTTTCTAGTAAGAAGATATTTAAAATATATTAAAAAAATCTGTTGTGTTTTTGACTAAAAAATATATTCTAACCTGTATTTGCAGATATGAACATTGATATATATTGGAGGTTGAAAATTAAATAAAAGAATATATCTTTATAATTCAATTTACTATATCATTCGTGTATGAAAAAGCATAAAATCAATACAATAAAATCAATACAACAAAACAATAAAAAACAACCAAACTAGTTGATCCACAAGTCCTGTAGCGAGTCTGAGGTTTTGATGAAAATGTTCTTGAACTAGTTTATATTATAAAATATCAATTAGGAGAGGAAATTTAGATATAAAATAAGCACTTGGACATTTCCTAGTAAGACTATTAGGAAATTGGTAAATATTTTGTGAGTAGGTGAATTAGAAATTGGCTATAATTTAGCAGAGTGATATATTAAGTATTTTTATGTGGTACTTTCATGAAATTGATATTTTTTGTTTATTGTTAGGCTTACATTTTATGCATTATAATTATGCATGGGCATTTTATAATTTAAGGCTAAATCTTTCATATGTATGTGTATGTGTATGTGTAGTCTGTTATCCCTGTCTCTGAATTTTACTTGTTACACTGCATCAAATATATGCCCTGTAGATCTTTCTGCAAATATTTTCTCTCTTAATATAGTAATGAAAATTTTGTATTTTTCTACCTCTCTGTCTACACTTTTAAAATCTGAAAAAATGTGTAAGTTACAAGGTGACCTCTGGTGTGCTTGAACTTGATATATTATAGAGTGTTCTGCAACATAATTGTCATTAGTGTAGGTTGAGAAGACCATGCATAAGTCTGAGAAACTGATTTATGTTCTAAAATATGTAAATTATTTTAGGGTAAACTAATGTTTATTATGTCTTTGTTGGGTATTTTCCCCTGGTTTGCAACTTTTTAGCAAATCAAAATTTCTTACACGTGAAAAGCATATTCTAATTACAAAGGGCTCTTCAGCTTTTCAGATGTTGGAAACATACATGCTTTTTGAGAAAATAAGTTCCCATTATCAAGATTTAAAAGAACTAATCAGATTTCACACTATATATCTCATTGCAATTTTTCTATAAAGATCAGTACCGGTTGCAAAAAGTAGAGAATGCTGTTAAAAGGCAAAGGTTCTTTTGTCAGAAAGAATGAACATATTGCTTGAAGCTAAAACATTACAAGAGACCTTTAAAAGGTATAATTGGTCCCTACATGAAATGAACCTGAAAATCTTTTATGAAATATTTGGCATGTCTGTCTTCTAATATTTATAGCACTGTGAACACTCATAATTTATTTGTCCTCAAATACTATTTATAAATTCTACAATTTTAATTTAGTAATTTTACAGTTGACAAACATAGTTCTTTTTTTTTTTTAGTTTTTCTAATGTCTTGGAGGTAAAGTGGAAATGGGTTGTTCTGACCCTGATAATATCTTAGAATTTGGAGTGAATTTCATCAAATTTCTCAGTTTTGTGTAATATAGTACTTCTTTCTGCTTTTAAGACTTTCACAGTTTTGCAAATAGTCTTTATGTTAACTTTCAAATTTTGTTCTATAAATATTTCTTACTACAGTTTCATATTCACTAATGTCATCAACCACCTACTGAGTGCCATGTATGGTTTACACTTTGAGGATGCAGAAATAAACATACTTTGTTTCCTATGCTAAGCAAGTTCAGTTTGTTGCATAAGCTGGACAAATCAGTAATTGGTTATTTTAGAGTGACAGGTGCTTTGATAGCACTATACACTGAAGATTTTAGATGAGTTAAGGCTCAGACTACATGCATAACCAGCATTGCTTACTGGAGGATTGGGCCTGAACTAACTCTTGAGGAATAAGTAGGATAAACAGGTTTAAAAAAAGCATAGAAGTTAGAGACATTAATGTCCATTTGGAGAATTGCAGGTGAATAGCAATTTGGATTTCATGTATGTCCTGATATTTTAGGTGATACAGTAAGCTTTCATGAGAGCTCACATTTTTAGAGACTTATTTCTTGTGTGCCTAATTTAATTTGGGCCTTGAACTGTAAACCTGTATTAATGTTGGGGAGCTGCTCAAAATTATTACTTAAAATTTAATAAAGTGTATATTATTAATATTTTAATTAAGTACAAAAGAGAAGATATTAGCCTGATCTAATCTAATAAAAGAGTAATATGCAAATTGACCCTCTGTTGCACCCACAAGCCATGCCCACCAACCAATCAGGAGCAAATATGCAAATTAACTCAACTAAGATGGTGGTGCCCAGTCCACCTCAGCCTGGCAACTGAGGTAGCCAGGCCTGTTAGGTAGGTGATGGGGGAGGCAGGGGGCGCTGAGGGGCAGAGCCATCAATTAATTGCAGGAACCTAGGGAGGGGCAGAGCCAGTGATTGTGGGGGTTGGGAAGTCTTCTGCCCAGGCCTGGAGCCACTGGCAGAGACCCCCAGCCTGGGAAGGGGCGGAGCCGGCCGTTGCGGGGGTTGGAGGTCTTCTGCCCAGGCCTGCAGTCTTGGGCAGAGAACCCCAGGCCTGGAAGGGGTGGCGCCAGCCATCGCAAGGGTTGGGGGGGTCTTCTGCCCAGGTTGCAGCCTCCAGCAGAGATCTCGGGCCTGGGAAGGGGAGGAGCCAGCGATTGCAGGGGTTGGGGGGTCTTCTGCCCAGGCCTGCAGCCACCAACAGAGACCTTCTGCCTAGGAGGGGCGGAGCCGATGATCGCAGGGGTTGGGGGGGTCTTTTGCCCAGGCCTGCATCTTAGGCCAGAAGCTACAGGCCTGGGAAGGGGCAGAGCCGGTGATCTCAGGGGTTGAGGGTCTTCTGCCCAGGCCTGCATCCTAGGCCAGAGGCTACAGGTCTGGGTAGGGGTGGAGCAGGTGATGGGAGTGAACTATGGAGGAAACACCTTTTCTTAATGCTCATTGGCTAAGCTCCCTGTATGCCACTGGTAATATTCTTAGTAACTTGGGTAATAAGAATCCAAAAAGGCATCTAGGGTTTTTCCACCACATTCCTGGAGAAAAAAAATGAAGGTCCACTTATGGAGGGCTAAGAAATGTCATATCCTGCCCTAGCCGGTTTGGCTCAGTGCATAATGCCTCTGCTTGCTGACTGCAGGGTGTTGGTTCAGTTCTGACCAAGGGCATGTATCTAGGTTGCAGGCTCCTCCCTGGCCGGGGCTCAGGTCAAGGCTCATGCAAGAGGCAACCAATTAAAGTGTTCTTCTCACTTTGATGTTTCTCTCTGACTTTCCCTTCTCTTCCACACTCTCTAAAAATCAGTGGAAACATATCCTCAGATGAGGATAA